>JAWQFJ010004164.1:110000-140000 GCA_034096865.1 Theodoxus fluviatilis
TACCCTACGGGCCAGCCAGCCTGATGGCTAGATTTCCTGAGGCAGTGTGAGGATACAGCAAGCCTTGCCATAGATACGAGTGGGGAATTTCTCCAGAACCTGCATGTCGTCCTTCTCTGGGTCGTACTGCTGGACAATGTCCGAGTAGTAGTGTTCCCCATTGATGCCCCCCACGATGTAGATCAGTCCGTTCATGCTGCAGGCACCCGCTTCTCGGATGTTGAGCGTCTGCTTGCAGAGCGTCCATTGGTTGAGGGAGGGATTGTAGGTCTCAATGGCGATGATGGGAACGGGAAAGCCGTAGCTGTCCTCGATGTTTCCCCCAATCACATACAGCTTGTCTTGGACCTGCAACGCAGGGGAAAATTCATGAAGAGGCATTTTTGTCCTCTGTGCATGCTGTTTCTCTTTCAGCACGAGTTGAAAACATCTTGTGCTGGAAGCCTTCACAAGAAACACAGAGCTGACTCGGAAGTTTGCCATTTGAGAGACTCAAGAATCCAAGCAGCTTGCATCAGATTGGTACATGCTTCACAGTCATAAGACAATTATTTAATAATGATAATATAAAAGAAAGATGCCTAACCTTTCTTTTTTCTCTTTAGAATGTACTTTGAACAAGAAAGGCAAAGCCCATACGACTCACATGCTTGACCTTGACCTTTATATGAACTTGACCTTCAGGTGACCTTCAAGATCAAGGTCAAACAACTAAACCTACCAATGACATCATACACAAAGAAATGCTTTACACATTTTTCCTACCAAAATACATGTGACCTTGACCCAAGGTCAAGGTCATCCAAGGTCATGCAACACAAAGCTGTTAATTCAAGACATAGGAAGCACAATGGTGCTTATTGGCACTTTCTACCATGAGATATAGTCACTTTTAAGGGTTCACTACCCCATTTTGGTCACATTTCATAAGGGTCAAAGTGACCTTGACCTTGATGATATGTGACCAAATGTGTCTCATGATGAAAGTATAACATGTGCCCCACATAATTATTAAGTTTGAAAGAGTTATCTTCCATAGTTCAGGGTCAAGGTCACTTCAAAATATGTATACAATCCAACTTTGAAGAGCTCCTGTGACCTTGACCTTGAAGCAAGGTCAACCAAACTGGTATCAAAAGATAGGGCTTGCTTTGACCTATATACCACTTGTAGCTAAGGTCGCCATTCTCAATAACGTGGGAGAAAATTGGGAAAATGTGAAAAATGACTGTTTTTGAGACCACATTTATGGCTCCTGTGACCTTGACCTTGAAGCAAGGTCAAGTCACTATGTATGTTTTTGAGGCCTTGTCATCATACACCATCATGCCACATTTGGTGTTGATAGACTTAATAGTCTCCGAGAAAAATCCAACGTTTAAGTTTTTTTACGCCCGGACGGACGGACGGACGGACGACACGGCTGAGTACATAGACTCACTTTTGCTTCGCATGTGAGTCAATAAAACCAGCTGGCACAATTAGTACTGTGATCAGATTTTGTGGCAGACAGGCCACCTGACACATCAGCCAATCAAATGATCCCTATTAAAATGTTACGCCATGCATGCCTGGATTCAAAGGTCCATGTATGTTTGTGTGTCTGCATGTGTGTGTATGTGTATGAGTGTGTATATATGCATGTGTGTGTGTGTGTGTGAGTGTGCATATGTATGTGTGTGCATATATGTATGTGTGTGTGCACACATGTGTGAGTGTATAGATGTATATTTGCGAATCTGCGTGTGTGTATGTATGTGTGTGTATGTACCCGTGTGTATGTATGCGTGTGTATGTATGCATGTGTATGTATGCATGTGTATGTATGCGTGTGTATGTATGCATGTGTATGTATGCGTGTGCATGTATGCGTGCGTAAGTGCTGAGTAACATGCAGCCAGAGCAGCCAAAGAGGCTAGCTAGGGGGCACTGGGACTGGGTCCTCATCCAGATCCAATCATCCACTCAAATCACAGAGGCAGCAGCCCCAAGCAGCCACAGAGGCTATCAGGGGGCACTGGGACTGGGTCCTCATTCAGATCCAATCATCCATTCAAATCACAGAGGCAGCAGCCCCAAGCAGCCACAGAGGCTATCAGGGGGCACTGGGACTGGGTCCTCATTCAGATCCAATCATCCACTCAAATCACAGAGGCAGCAGCCCCAAGCAGCCACAGAGGCTATCAGGGGGCACTGGGACTGGGTCCTCATCCAGATCCAATCATCCACTCAAATCACAGAGGAGAATCAAGCCTAACCCACGTGCAATAGCAACCTGATTGCCAAACATCATGTCCTTTCCCCAAAACACAACAACACAAATCTACCACTCACAGAGAAACTCAGCACCTTTCATTCCGTCATCATTTGGTCTTTTGAAGCACTGAATCTTGCCAGAAGCTGTTCATGCATGCACGTCCTGCATGTTGCATCTGTCCTCAGGTGCCAGTGAAGGATAGATCAAGTGGCCCACGGATCAGGGGGTAAAGTGTACAGGGGTGTGTGGCCTAGATGGGGGTGATGAGTCACTGTATATATATATATACAGGCCAACACCCCTATTTCCACATTAGCCCCCAAAAGATTCAGAAGCTGTGGTTACAGTGACCCCACCAACCCTTTTTTTCTGCAGACCTTAAACTTTCCCCCCCATGATCTTGTAAAACTAAAGCAAAACAAAAAAGAAATTGAGAAGGAAATTTATGGTGATTTATGGACCGTGTGCTCTCCCATCTTTCCTGCCCTATAAAGTGCTCGGGGTATCCACTATGCACGTGTTAAAAAAAGTGTTTTCAGCAAAAGAGAATGAGAAACTTTATTTATGTACAATCTGGCCTCTTCTACAACAACAATTTTTTTCTCTCTCAAGTTCATGGCGACCTACCAACCCAACCCAACCCCACCCCATCCCCACCCCCCCCCCCCCCCCCCCCCCCCCAATCTTACTCTAAGCACAATTATTTATTGTTTCAGCCTCATCTCAGTATCTCAGTTCTGATCCTCCCCATCCTACTACCACCATCATCACCAGTCCTCTATTCCTCCTGCTCCTGCTTCCACTCCTCCTAATCATCTTACTTTCACCACCACCTCTGCCACCATCCCCATAAACCCTATGTCCACCCTCTTCCTCTACATCACTGCTGTCACCACCACCTCTGCCACCATCCCCATAAACTCTATGTCCACCCTCTTCCTCTACATCATTGCTGTCACCACCACCTCTGCCACCATCCCCATAAACTCTATGTCCACCCTCTTCCTCTACATCACTGCTGGCACCACCACCTCCACCACAACCGTCCTCATTAACTCTCAAACTCCACCCTCTTCCTCTACATCACTGCTGTCACCACCACCTCCCCTATCAACTCTTAAACTTCCACCCTCTTCCTCTAGATCATCCCCATTAACTCTCGCACTCCATCCTCTTCCTCTACATCATTGCTGTCACCACCATCCATCACAACCATCCCTATCAACTCTCAAATTCCATCCTCTCCCTCTACATCATTGCTGTCACCACCACCATCCCCATTAACTCTCGCACTCCACCCTCTTCCTCTACATCACTGCTGGCACCACCACCTCCACCACCATCCCTATCAACTCTCAAATTCCACCCTCTTCCTCTAGATCACTGCTGTCACGACCGCCACCCATCACATCTCCCTTCAAAGCTGTCATCATCACCACCACTCACCTCCATCATGACATGGTTGCAGCGTCCGTGCGTCATGGGCGCCATCTCTTCCCACATGTCTGCGCCCGGGTCGTACCTCACCAGGTTGGCACAGCAGCCACAGAAGCGCTGGCCGCCGGAGATGTAGATCATGCCCTGACACACCGCCCCGGCATGACCGTACACGGAGTGCGTGAGTGAGGGCCGCAGCTCCCACTCATTGCGCGCGATACAAAAGGCCTCCATCGTGCACATGACCATGTTCTCGTCCTGCCCCGCGATGGCGTACAGGTAGCCGTCCAACGACACCATCACAAAATCCTTGCGCGCCTCAGTCATGGAAGTCAGCTCAAACCTGAACACAACCAAAGCAGGAGTTGAAAGCAAAAGTGGCGATTTTGGTGGAATGATTTTGACAAGTTCAGCAGTAGTGCGACATCAATTTTAAAAAGTGAGTTTGGACATGTGTAATGATAACGATGATGATGATGATGATGATGATGATGATGATGATGATGATGATGATGATGATGATGATGACAATGACGATATTAGTAGCAGTGGTAGTAGTAGTGGTCATTGCCATTGTCATCATCATCATCATCTGTAGCTTTGATGCATGTGTGCATTCAAATCTGCCCCTGAATCTTTCACATCTGGTCATCATTGGACAATCATCAACGTAAGCACCAACACGACCACAGCTTGCTCCAACGTAACGAGTCTCCTGCGACACATCTTCATCCCTTGCTGCCATGCCCATACCACCCTTGCTGCCACGCCCATACCACCCTTGCTGCCACGCCCATACCACCCTTGCTGCCATGCCCATACCACCCTTGTTGCCATGTCCACATCACCCTTGCTGCCATGTCCACATCACCCTTGCTGCCATGTCCATACCACCCTTGCTGCCTTGCCCATACCACCCTTGTTGCCATGTCCACATCACCCTTGCTGCCATGTCCACATCACCCTTGCTGCCATGTCCATACCACCCTTGCTGCCTTGCCCATACCACCCTTGCTGCCTTGCCCATACCACCCTTGCTGCCTTGCCCATACCACCCTTGCTGCCATGCCCATACCACCCTTGCTGCCTTGCCCATACCACCCTTGCTGCCATGTCCATACCACCCTTGTTGCCATGTCCACATCACCCTTGCTGCCATGCCCATACCACCCTTGCTGCCATGCCCATATCACCCTTGCTGCCATGTCCATACCACCCTTGCTGCCATGTGCATACCACCCTTGCTGTCTGCTACCCTTGCTGCCATGCCCATACCACCCTTGCTGCCATGCCCATAGCACCCTTGCTGCCATGCCCATACCACCCTTGCTGTCTGCTACCCTTGCTTCCATGCCCATAGCACCCTTGCTGCCATGCCCATACCACCCTTGCTGCCATGCCCATACCACCCTTGCTGCCATGCCCATACCACCCTTGCTGCCATGCCCATATCACCCTTGCTGCCATGCCCATACCACCCTTGCTGCCATGCCCATACCACCTTTGCTGCCATGTCCATACCACCCTTGCTGCCATGCCCATACCACCCTTGCTGCCATGCCCATACCACTCTTGCTGCCATGCCCATACCACCCTTGCTGCCTTGCCCATACCACCCTTGCTGCCATGCCCATACCACCCTTGCTGCCATGCCCATACCACCCTTGCTGCCATGCCCATAGCACCCTTGCTGCCATGCCCATACCACCCTTGCTGCCTTACCCATACCACTCTTGCTGCCATGTCCATACCACCCTTGCTGCCATGCCCATACCACCCTTGCTGCCATGCCCATACCACCCTTGCTGCCATGCCCATACCACCCTTGCTGCCATGCCCATACCACCCTTGCTGCCATGCCCATACCACCCTTGCTGCCATGCCCATACCACCCTTGCTGCCATGCCCATACCACCCTTGTTGCCATGCCCATACCACCCTTGCTGCCATGCCCATACCACCCTTGCTGCCATGCCCATACCACCCTTGCTGCCATGCCCATACCACCCTTGCTGCCATGCCCATACCACCCTTGCTGCCACGCCCATACCACCCTTGCTGCCTCGCCCATACCACCCTTGCTGTCTGCTAAGCCTAACACACTGGGGGACAGTACAGCTTTATGGGATGGATGGAGATTTATGGTCTATAAGCCTTGGTAGGCTATGTACTGCCAGTATTAATGAAAATCACTAGAACAGTTCCAAGTATGATGTCCCTATTTATTCGCCTCTTACCAATCATGTAAGGAGACGCGGTGGGTCTATTCCGACCCCCAACCCACAGGGGGTCTATTCCGACCCCCAACCCACAGGGGGTCTATTCCGACCCCCAACCCACAGGGGGTCTATTCCGACCCCCAACCCACAGGGGGTCTATTCCGACCCCCAATCCACAGGGGGTCTATTCCGACCCCCAACCCACAGGGAGAACAGCTTGATGGGAAATGAAATGCTGAAGACACAGAGTACTCACCATGAGTCAAAGCGTGGATCGTATCTGAAGCAGCGTGCTGTGGCAATCTCATTGTTCTCAGTGCTGTCGTACTTGCCGCCACAGGCGTAGGTAAAGTTATCCACCACCACCATGCACGGGTTGTACAGAGGGATGGTGGCGTCGCGCAGGAAACCCTGCTGTTTGTTCTTGAAGGAGAAGTACTCCATGTTCTGGCCATGGCACATGATCAGGCTCTGTCGGTCTGACCGCAACTGCAAGACAAATAGGAGAGGAGGATGTGGTGGTTGGGAGAGCAGGTAAAATGTGAAGGTGAGGTTTTAAAAGTGATTTAATACTCCTATCTGAGTCTCAAACTGTTTTGCAAGGCGATTCTGCATGTCAGCCGCTTTGCAGTACAAGTGACATGTCGGCCGCTTTGCAGTACAAGTGACATGTCGGCCGCTTTGCAGTACAAGTGACATGTCGGCCGCTTTGCAGTACAAGTGACATGCCGGCCGCTTTGCAGTACAAGTGACATGTCGGCCGCTTTGCAGTACAAGTGACATGTCGGCCGCTTTGCAGTACAAGTGACATGTCGGCCGCTTTGCAGTACAAGTGACATGTCGGCCGCTTTGCAGTACAAGTGACATGTCGGCCGCTTTGCAGTACAAGTGACATGTCGGCCGCTTTGCTGTACAAGTGACATGTCGGCCACTTTGCAGTACAAGTGACATGTAGGCCTCTTTGCAGTACAAGTGACATGTCGGCCGCTTTGCTGTACAAGTGACATGCCGGCCACTTTGCAGTACAAGTGACATGTCGGCCACTTTGCAGTACAAGTGACATGTCGGCCGCTTTGCTGTACAAGTGACATGTCAGCCGCTTTGCAGTACAAGTGACATGTCAGCCGCTTTGCAGTACAAGTGACATGTCGGCAGCTTTGCAGTACAAGTGACATGTCGGCCGCTTTGCAGTACAAGTGACATGTCGGCCACTTTGCAGTACAAGTGACATGTCGGCAGCTTTGCAGTACAAGTGAAAAGCAATAAAAAAAAGCCAAGCTCCTGGGGAAGAGGAGATGGTGTCGGTGCCTCATCAGGCGTTATGGACGAATAATTCAAAATGATCAATATCACACCGGACCAGTCTCAGTGATCAAACCTGCCACCCTAAGAGTTGGCAGCCATGCAATACCACTTTGCTTTATTGAAGCTATGGAGACGTATTGCGTTACATGTCATAAGGCTTGTTCAGGAAGCGCAGTGCTGCGAAGCGCTGCACAGCACTGCACGTGTTTCATTCTGAACAGCAATTTTAGGGCCTGATTCACTCAGCGCTGAGCAGCACTGTGCATCACAGATCCGAGGCTATTCACACGATTTTCAAAATGGCGTCTTCGATCCCGCACTGGCCATCGATGCATAAAATAACCCTCAGAAACATCATTTTGGGACTGGAATGGGCTTTATTTGCCGCAAGAGCTCTGTATGCGCAAGTAATGGCAAATAAGGATGACACAGTAGTGGACTTTATTCATGCAGAATACATTTAAACGTGCATAAACGATGTCTGAGGCAAAGAAAACACTTTCATAGCGTCAAGCAACACAACATGCGGCGCATAAGATTTACCTCCCCTTAACAAGTGAAGCGCTGCAGTAAATCTGTAGGTGTTCAGAGGTACAAAGAGTGTTCAATTGCCAACATGAAGTGCTCATGTAGCACTTCGTACTCCTGAACAAGCCTACAGTAGTAGTAGTAGTGATAGTAGTGGTAGTAGTAGAAGTAGTGATAATAGTAGTAGTATAAGTAGTAAAAATAGTAGGAGTAGTAGTAATAGTAGTAGTAGTAGTAGTAGTAGAAGTAGAGATAGCAGCAGCAGCAGTGGCAGTGGTAGTAGTAGTAGTCAAAGTAGTAGTAGTCGAAGTAGTAGTAGTAGGTAGCGGCAGCCAAAATTTTGTATCTGGTGTTGAGACATAATTTTATTGTTATTTAAAAGAACAAGTAAATACAAGACAAACACAAAAAACAGAATTGAATTATCTTTACTGGTTCCAAAGTTATCAGCTGCTAAAGTTAGACATTCGCGAACGCTGTGGCGAACTTTAACGAAAGGCCATGTTTAAACACTTGTAATGTACACAAACAAAAGAAAGCCATGTTTCAATTTTTGTGCACAGATTCCAAACTACCAATAGAATACATAACAATATTCTTACTGAAATTGAGACACAAACTTAGAAATACTGAGCACCTGGATATGCCACATTTCAACGTTTGTAACGCAATAAATTTGCATAATCGTCCATGTTTCGGAGATCATATTTAGAAATTTTGAAAAAATAGCAACTCCAAAATCAATACAGACCTTTACCACTATATATAAATTAAGCCCAATTTTTTCAGAGGGTACCAGGAAACAATTTTTTTCACAACAAGCTGTCAAAGTTAACAAAATGTGTAAAATGACAAAAGGAACTGCCGCAAACGTAACACTTCATTAAAATGGCTATAACTTTTTTTTAAATTAACCAATTCATTTCAAATTTTGAACACAGCTATGTTGCACCATTGTGCTCCAGAAGATACATGTGGTATAACTTCATGACCCATCAGAGAAAGTAGGAATTTTTTTAAAATCCAATTTGAGGAGCATGTCGTTTTGTATTGGGACAACGATTAATTTACAACTTTCCCTCACTCAAAGTTGATGCAAACTGCAAGCAAGGTTCACAGATATCTTAACCCAGTCATCTGGAAAGAATCTGTCCAAAAAATGGAGTTATTGTTCAGCAAATTCCACACTGCTGTTATTGTGGGGTAGGGGGCGGGGCTGATTTTTGCTTCAGGATCCTGAAAACACTCCTAGTCCTGGATCAAAGTTTCAACAAAGTATTTTGCAGTGAAGTGAATGTAAGTTTGTAACAGGCATGAGATCAAGAAATTGTGAAATTAACTGAAAAAAATAGCGGGGTCTGGGGGCTGAAGAGTTTTCATAATTTTGACTTTAAAAAAGTCACTCTCCTGACAGCTGTGGAAAGTGTTAAAATTATCCAAGTAATAGAGATGCATCTCGCGGTCATAGCACTGGGGACGTGGACGTCCAACCCGGGCCGGAGAGGACTGGGCGGTGCTGTGGGTCTGCTGCTGACCCGACCCCTGGGGCTGCGCCGCAGCCTGCGATCTGTACACCATCTGCCTCCTCTGGCGACGGGACAACCTCGGGCCTCCCGGAGGAATCTGGAAGGGAAGATGTGCTCCCGAGGGGGCAGTGTTGGGTCGGGGCAGGGAAGTCAGGGGAGCTGCCAGCTGGTATGGGTGCAGCTGCTGCCTGGGTCGCTTGGGCAGCCTCCTTCCCGATGGGTTCCCCACCAGGGGAGTCAGTTACTAACAGGATTACAACAAATTTTCATTCAAGTAAAGCTTGAATGCTTCATATCTGGTTCGCAGATCATCTTTCTCAACTTCTGCAACACTCTGCTTGAAGAAGGCATCCAGGTCGTTGCTTTGCATCAGCTTACATTGACTCAAGGTATGCTCTATTTCACTCGCCAGTGAAACACCCTGCAGAGGATCACCACCGCCGTCAGTGTTCAGTCGACTGAACACATCATCCAAGTTATCCCATGACAAATCCAGCCTGCAACATAATTAAATATCACCATCAGGGATCAAAATAGAATGGGACCCAGGACCAATATTTAAACCAATATATTAAAAAAAATATGTTATTCACTTATTGCATTGTGATTTGTATGAATAATGAAGTGGGTTTTTATTAATATCACTTTGGTGTTTCTTCAAGAGAGTCAGTCCTAAATAAATTATCATGAAATGAAATGAAAGGAAAGGTTTGCATGTCTGGACATAAATGTTAAATAGTAGACGAAAAACAACTTTTGCTTACACCTACCTTCTGCGCAACAATTCAAGCTGGAGAAGCAGCTTGTTCGTCAAAGGCACAGGGGGGAGCTTAGGGCGGCGACCTCTACCAGTGCTTGTCAGAAATCGCTCTAACTGCTGCATGTGTTCATCTTCTGTAAAACATTGAAAACTAGATATAAACTCATGTAAACTTTGTGTAGAAGTTAAGAACAGATACATTTTCAATAAGCAATTTAATTAACCCTGCTGTATGAGTCATAGAAGTGTGTCACTGTGTTGGATAAAACAATAATAATCTTCATTTAATTAAGCTGTTAATTAATATGGTGGGGGGTGGGGGCAGACACTTTGCCTTGAAGTATGCAACTGCAAGTGTGGGCCATGTGTATATTTTAATTATGATGCCTGTCCAGTCATTTTGTCACAACTATTTAACTTTTGAGTATTTCTTGTCAAATCAAGCTTTTGCTCTTTTTTTTTACGTATCTGAGTATTTTATTCATGCAGAATACATTCAAACGTGCACAAACGATTTCTGTGGCAAAGAAACCTCTTTCTAGCGTCATTACTGTTGATGTTCGCAACTAGAGCATCACACATACAGTATACATTCAAACGTGCACAGACGATGTCTGTGGCAGAGAAACCTCTTTCCTAGCGTCATTACTGTTAATGTTCGCAACTAGAGCATCACACATACAGTATTCAAATGAATCCAAGTGGCTAAACAATCAAAATCGCAATTCAACTGTGCAAATTAATCTGCTCTGAAGAAACAGTGATGCTACCGAAACGCATACAATCAAAATTTTGAGCAGCAGTCGAAAGGCAAAAGGAACGCTAGCAAAGTAAACTGACAATTTTGTTCATGTATTTGAGTCATTTGCTCAATTCATTTCTCAATACCATTATCCCATTGTAAATTTCGATGTTGCATTTGTGATAAAATGATGAATTATGAAAGCGAAGGGAGAGCTTGACTTCGTTTACAACTTGTCCCACACCGTAGCAGACGAAATCAGTGCCAACTTCCGGTTGCCAAAGAAAAATTAAATAAATGAAATCGGCCATAAACAACTTGAAATATTGGGATCAACATGCACTAAACTATTCAGAAAAGCATATAGTTGTACACATCATGAGCTGTATCTTTCATACTCCGCAAAAAAAAAAAAAAATGCTTCCGACCTAGGTTCAACTCTACCAGCGAACATCGGTGCTCTACAGTCTACACGTGCAATCAAAGACCGAATATGTTAGATTAACAACGTTAATATTATAAACTATCGTGACAGAAAGATAGTAGAAACATTATAATATAAAACTAAACAAGAACTTACCAACTGCACTCGCGATGTTGCTGAAAAACAGATCTGCTTCATCCAAGTTTGAACCGGTCGCTGACTCGGTAGACCGAACACGTTGAAATCGAGGTACTTGCTTTTGATTGGCTCGCGACAAGCGCGGAGGGATTCAGTAAAGTAGTACCATACACGGTTGGATTCAGCAGAAAATAAGCTTTCCAACGCTATGTATTTTGATGGAGTTATTTTTTACAGGGTCAAAGGTGCAGCGCTTCAAAGTTTGCTTTCCTTTTTAACGATTTATTTCGGAAAGAAATCGTCGTTCTTTCTTATTGAAAAAATAACGACTGTAATCGTCGTTCTTTCCTGGTTCAAACTGACATCATTTCTATAATTAGATGACATAAAAATATCTAACGCGAAGGGATTTCCCGAGCGATACGCTTTGCCCTGCGTGAAAACATGGCTGCCTGAAAACGACACGCGTTGCTTCAGCTCACTTTGGTGGATTTTTCTCTAACTCTCCAGCGCATTCATTCATTCAACAAATCACCCAAAAACACATGAAAACGATAGATGAATGTTCACTCTTTATTTAGAGGCCACAGTTGAGAGAAAAACGAAGGTGTTTGGCATGAAAACAGAGTTCGAAAATGAACCATTTTGAGGTAAACACCGCCTTTCCCGTTCGCCGAGATAGAGCCTGCCGCTACCTAGTAGTAGTAAGAGTAGTAGTAGTAATAGCAATAGCAGTAGTAATAGTAGTAGCAGCAGTAATAGTAGTAGCAGTAGTAGTAGTAGCAGTAGTAGTGGTAGTAGTAGCAGTAGTAGTAGAAGTAGTAGTGGTAGTAGTAGTAGAAGTAATAGTAGTAGTAGTAATAGTAATAGCAGTAGTAATAGTAGTAGCAGCAGTAATAGTAGTAGCAGTAGTAGGGGTAGTAGTAGCAGAAGTAGTAGTAGTGGTAGTAGTGGCAGTAGTAGTAGTAGCAGTAGTAGTGGTAGTAGTAGTGGTAGTAGTAGTAGCAGTAGTAGTGGTAGTAGTGGCAATATTAGTAGCAGTAGTAGTAGTAGCAGTAGTAGTAGTAGTAGTAGTGGTAGTAGTGGCAGTAGTAGTAGTAGCAGTAGTAGTGGTAGTAGTAGTGGTAGTAGTAGTAGCAGTAGTAGTGGTAGTAGTGGCAGTAGTAGTAGCAGTAGTAGTAGTAGCAGTAGTAGTAGCAGTAGTAGTAGCAGTAGTAGTAGCAGTAGTAGTAGTAGTAGCAGTACTAGTAGCAGTAGTAGTAGCAGTAGTAGTAGCAGTAGTAGTGGAAGCGGACTGACCTGGGTGCGGGCACTCTGGAGGAGGGGCTGCTTGCTGACCACGATGTGGTAGTCCTTGGCATCGGTCAAAAGGTCGTTGCACACTTTGTTTTTCCGCATCATCTCCACTCGACTCACCTGTAACACACAGTTACAGTCTGTGTAACACACAATCACTGCCAAAGACTTCCATAAGCGGTCAGTGTGATGTGTAGTCAGTGTCACAAACTTGCAATTGCATAAGCAGTCAGTGTAAGCCGTAAGGTGTAGTCAGTGCCAAAGACTTCCATAAGAAGTCAGTGTAAGCCGTAAGGTGTAGTCAGTGCCAAAGATTTGCATAAGCAGTCAGTGTAAGGTGTAGTCAGTGCCAGGATGTATTTGAGGTAACACTGGAGAGCACAGGAGATTAAGATGGAATACAATACATAGTGAAGATGAGAGCCCCACTACAAATACACCACATTTTCATATCTGCTGCTGTGTTCTCCTCCCAGAAGTGAGAAAAACAGTTATCACCTGATGTGAATGGCGACATTCTTATCCTATCAGAATGATGCCTCAGTAAATCTGCCTCAAACACACACCAGCATGTGATGTCACACAACTATTATCACCAATTTATTAACATCCCTATGAAAGTTATCCACTCACATGATTTTTGTTATCAGTAACATTACCATATGAGCGTCAAGCATTGGCACAATATCAGATCATATCTTCACTCTGTTTCCTACATCATCATCATCACCATCATCATCATCCCATGCCTCAACAACACTGAATTGTCATAATGACTTTTACCAGCATTTCCAGTGAATTAGACAGAAGCTTATAACTACATAACTATGCTGATCTTGCTACAGCTACATACAGACTTGTGCTGTCAGTTGATTATCAAGACTTCCATTTCTTTCCACTGAGGAATTAGGCACTTCAATCAAAACTGGCCAAATGACCCCTGGAAACATAAAACCCCTGGAATTATGAGCTTGAATAACAAAACATTTGTGAATAAGAAAACACGGTCTTGAATGAGGAAGCATTCGTTTAAAAGGGAACATGAGTTTGAATAAGGAAACATGAATTTTAATAACAAAACATTAATTTCAACAACAAAACATGAATTTGAATACATTAGACTGAATAAGGGAATGAGTTTGAATAAGGAAAACATGAATTTGAATTTGGAAACATTAGATTGAATAAGGAAATGAGTTTGAATAAGGAAACATGAATTTGAATTTGGAAACATTAGTTTCAATAAAGAAACATGAATTTGAATAAGGAAACATGAATTTGAATTTGGAATCATAAATTCGAATAAGGAAACATGAATTTTAATAAGGAAACATGAATTTGTATAAGGAAACATGAATTTGAATATGGATGCATCAGTTTGAATAGGAAACTTGTGATGAAACATGTTTGAATAAGGAAACATGAGCTTGAATAAGGAAACATGAGCTTGAATAAGGAAACATGAATTTGAATAAGGAATCATGTGTTTGAATAATAAAACATGAGCTTGAATAAGGAAACAAGAGCTTGAATAAGGAAACATAAATTTGAATAAGGAATCAATGAGCTTGAATAAGGAATCATGAGCTTGAATAAGGAATCAAGTGCTTGAATAAGGAAACATGAGCTTGAATAAGGAATCATGAGCTTGAATAAGGAAACATGAGTTTGAATAAGGAATCAAGTGCTTGAATAAGGAAACATGAGCTTGAATAAGGAATCGTGCTTGAATAAGGAATCATGAGCTTGAATAAGGAAACGAGCTTGAATATGGAAACATGAGCTTGAATAAGGAATCATGAGCTTGAATAAGGAAACATGAGCTTGAATCAGGAATCATGAGCTTGAATAAGGAAACATAAATTTGAATAAGGAATCAATGAGCTTGAATAAGGAATCATGAGCTTGAATAAGGAATCAAGTGCTTGAATAAGGAAACATGAGCTTGAATAAGGAATCATGAGCTTGAATCAGGAATCATGAGCTTGAATAAGAAATCATGAGCTTGAATAAGGAAACATGAGTTTCAAGAAGGAGACATGGCAGGAAGCATAGGAACGGCGCCAAGGGGGAGATATTGGTGGTCTGGGACATAGCATGTTAAGTAATCATAAGATGCAGCTTGACAAAATTTGTTAATTAAATCTTCCATGATTCTTCCAACCTCTCCCTCTCTTGTCCTTCATCATCCTCTCACCTTCTCCACCAGCTCCTCTCCGGAGAGCAGCGGGAGACGAATGTGAGGCATGAGGTCAGCCAGATGGGGCTGCCGCATCTCCGAGTCATGCTGGATCCACCGAAGCACAAGCTCAAACAGGCGGTACTCCGACACTGCGTGCAGGGAGTTCTCAGCCAACATGGAGGCAAGCTGTGTGTGAGTGAGCTTGAAGTACTGGTCAAAGTCGGCCACCGTCTCGAAGTTCTCCAGAATGAAGGCCTTGGTTATGTTCAGCGTGGAGGCCAGGGAGTACAGCTCGGCCAGGTTGAGGACATCCACACAGTTGTCCCTCGTGATGGTGGCCTCCAGGTACTTGCTGCACAGCTCCACCGCGTCACTCACCTGTAATCAGAGACCAGGTGAGCATGTGGAGCAGCAGGAGGGGGAGGAGGAGAAAGAAAAGGTGGAGGAGGAGGAGAGGGAGGAGTAGAAGGAGGAGGGGGGGAGGAGGAGGAGGAGGGGGGAGGAGGAGGGGGGGGGGGGGGGGGGAAGGAGGAGGAGGGGGGGGGGGGAGGAGGAGGAGGAGGAAGAGGAGGAGAAAGTAAGGGTGGGTGGGAAATCACTTACTACTTATATATATATCTTTTGGTTGGTTAAAGTATAATGGCATCTTCTTACATACATGTGTAAAAAGTACATCTAGCTTCAGATTTAAAGAGAAAAACCACAACCAAACACACACACACACACACCTTCATCGCTACCCCTAACTGCACAAACACGGAAGCCAGAGAGACTTCGAACGCATGTACAACGCATCCAGGGCTAGGCAGACACATTACCTGCAGGTGTGTAGCTGCTGACAGCACATCATGGATGTTGTCTGCATTCAGCTCCAGCACCCCACTGTAGGCAAAGTTGACAACCACGCGAAGTCCAGCGGCGGTCACTCCCTTGAGCTCCACACTGTTCTGGCGGCTCTCCACCATCCCTCCAGTCAGCATCACCCTGAAGTAGTCGCTGCAGGCGGCCATCACAGCCTTGTGAACAGCAATGCGATTGCCCTCAGCAATCAGGCAGTAGTCACACAGGGTCTCGTCGTTTCGCAGCTCCTGCGGACAGGATACGTGTGGATCACAATGGCGGCCCGGTGTTTGACATTCATCTCAAAATGAGTTTTGTCTTTGTCAGTGTAACTTCCATAAGGGTGGGAGAGTAAGGCATACAGACGCGTAGACACTGACACTCTCTCTCTCTCTCCCTCCCTCCCTCCCTCCCTCTCTCTCTCTCACACACACACACACACACACACACACACACACACACACACACACACACACACACACACACAGAGTTTGGTTAACTCAGTGACCTTTTGATATTTTGTCAAGAAAATGTCAAACTTAGTGATAACAACAAAACCCCAATATCAACATTTGCCCCAGGTCATGGCGTGCATATGAAAAAACCAAGCTTCAGTCAAAATAGACAAAATTAGATATTTCAACCACACAAATATTCAGTTTTTGACAACAAATCCACAGAAAATGGTGAATTCATAGCACAAAAATGTTTTCCTATCTTTTTTTTGTTTTGTTTTTGTGTCGCATAAAGACTTAGCTTCCTGACAAATTAGCGGTATATAATTTTATATTTGTTTTGTTTTTGTGTCGCGTAAAGACTTAGCTTCCTGACAAATTAGCGGAATATAATTTTATATTTGTTTTGTTTTTGTGTCGCGTAAAGACTTAGCTTCCTGACAAATTAGCGGAATATAATTTTATATTTGTTTTGTTTTTGTGTCGCATAAAGACTTAGCTTCCTGACAAATTAGCGGTATATAATTTTATATTTGTTTTGTTTTTGTGTCGCATAAAGACTTAGCTTCCTGACAAATTAGCGGAATATAATTTTATATTTGTTTTGTTTTTGTGTCGCATAAAGACTTAGCTTCCTGACAAATTAGCGGTATATAATTTTATATTTGTTTTGTTTTTGTGTCGCGTAAAGACTTAGCTTCCTGACAAATTAGCGGAATATAATTTTATATTTGTTTTGTTTTTGTGTCGCGTAAAGACTTAGCTTCCTGACAAATTAGCGGAATATAATTTTATATTTGTTTTGTTTTTGTGTCGCGTAAAGACTTAGCTTCCTGACAAATTAGCGGTATATAATTTTATATTTGTTTTGTTTTTGTGTCGCGTAAAGACTTAGCTTCCTGACAAATTAGCGGTATATAATTTTATATTTGTTTTGTTTTTGTGTCGCGTAAAGACTTAGCTTCCTGACAAATTAGCGGTATATAATTTTATATTTGTTT
Organism: Theodoxus fluviatilis; assembly: GCA_034096865.1. NCBI lineage: Eukaryota > Metazoa > Mollusca > Gastropoda > Cycloneritida > Neritidae > Theodoxus > Theodoxus fluviatilis. The sequence continues at coordinate 127,111 of JAWQFJ010004164.1, forward strand.
TGTTTTTGTGTCGCGTAAAGACTTAGCTTCCTCAGTTCCTGACAAATTAGCGGTATATAATTTTATATTTGTTTTGTTTTTGTGCCGCGTAAAGACTTAGCTTCCTCAGTTCCTGACAAATTAGCGGTATATAATTTTATATTTGTTTTGTTTTTGCGTCGCGTAAAGACTTAACTTCCTGACAAATTAGCGGTATATAATTTTATATTTGTTTTGTTTTTGTGTCGCGTAAAGACTTAGCTTCCTGACAAATTAGCGGTATATAATTTTATATTTGTTTTGTTTTTGTGTCGCGTAAAGACTTAGCTTCCTGACAAATTAGCGGTATATTATTTTATATTTGTTTTGTTTTTGTGTCGCATAAAGACTTAGCTTCCTGACAAATTAGCGGTATATAATTTTATATTTGTTTTTGTTTTTGTGTCGCGTAAAGACTTAGCTTCCTGACAAATTAGCGGTATATAATTTTATATTTGTTTTGTTTTTGTGTCGCGTAAAGAATTAGCTTCCTGACAAATTAGCGGTATATACTTTTATATTTGTTTTGTTTTTGTGTCGCGTAAAGACTTAGCTTCCTGACAAATTAGCGGTATATAATTTTATATTTGCTCAAAAGTCACTGCAGAGGCATGAGCCAGTTCAGTCATACAACCGTCACATTCAGAGAAATGTAAACTTGTCTACTCTATTTATAGCCTTCACTTCACTTTGTTGTCCATAAAATATCTCAAAGCCAAAAAGCACAGGCTTCATGTTCTCCTACGAGTGTCTCTTGCAAGAACTGGTCTCCGAGTGTGACGGCATTAGAGAAGAAGACTACTGACAAAATACTCTGCATGACTTGGGACTCGTCCTCCACTCCCTCGTCACTACGATCTCTCAAGGCCGTCTCACACAGTGCAGCAGAAACAGTTTTGGGATCATGAAATACACGTTTCATCGCATGCAAGCAGACATTTCAGTGGACTTCTGAGATACCAGAAATATTCTCAGGTTTAAGAATGGTTCTATTCTTCCAGTATTACACGTGAAATACTTCTGCCCATCAGCCAATGGGAACCCTTCTTCTTGCCTTCAACCTTCGCTTTCACCCTTACACGCGTCGGTGATATCTGCAATTTTTTCATCTCTTCACATGCAAAACACTCACTTGCAAAATCACTGACACATATATATCCAAAAAAGACACAACCAAATAACAGTACGGATATTTATCAAAACTCTATGCAGAACACAACAATAGTTCATTTAAATCGCTACAATATTCAGCAAAGATGTGCATTGGAGTCCATGGTTTGAATATAAGCTCTGGCCACTTACAGATACATGATACTATATGGTTTATCATGCATCTCAGAAGTTTGAGAAGATTCACAGTGTACAAACACCCAGAGAACAGTGCAGATCGGAGAAACAGAAATAGTGTGTTTCAGTTGCACTGTGCATGATGACCTTAAGCTCGGTCCCTTATCCATCTGCAATCTCAGACAGCCTTGATTAACCACATCCATAGATCTGCAATCTCAGACAGCCTTGATTAACCACATCCATCTGCCTTCTCAGACAGCCTTGATTAAGCTCTCCAACATCCATCTGCAATCTCAGACAGCCTTGATTAATCTCTCGCACATCCATCTGCAATCTCAGGCAGCCTTGATTAACCACATCCATCTGCAATCCCAGACAGCCTTGATTAACCACATCCATCTGCAATCCCAGACAGCCTTGATTAAGCTCTCCCACATCCATCTGCAATCTCAGACAGCCTTGATTAAGCTCTCTCACATCCATCTGCAATCCCAGACAGCCTTGATTAAGCTCTCCCACATCCATCTGCAATCTCAGACAGCCTTGATTAAGCTCTCCCACATCCATCTGCAATCTCAGACAGCCTTGATTAAGCTCTCCCACATCCATCTGCAATCTCAGGCAGCCTTGATTAAGCTCTCCCACATCCATCTGCAATCCCAGACAGCCTTGATTAAGCTAGAGCTCCCACATCCATCTGCAATCCCAGACAGCCTTGATTAAGCTCTCCCACATCCATGCAATCTCAGACAGCCTTGATTAAGCTCTCCCACATCCATCTGCAATCTCAGGCAGCCTTGATTAAGCTCTCTCACATCCATCTGCAATCTCAGGCAGCCTTGATTAAGCTCTCTCACATCCATCTGCAATCTCAGGCAGCCTTGATTAAGCTCTCTCACATCCATCTGCAATCTCAGGCAGCCTTGATTAAGCTCTCTCACATCCATCTGCAATCCCAGCTTCTCACCTTGAGGCCTCGAAGCATCTTGCAGCAGTGGTTGCGCTTGGACACGGTCAGACATATGGTGTTGGGGTCATCAGCGCTTGTGGAGGGTGCGGCGACCTTCCGTGGCAGGTTGCCTGGTCTTTCACAGGAACTGGCCATGAATTTGGCCTGCTTGCCGGGGGAGAAACTCCTCCGGGGTCTCTTTGGGGATGGCGGCATTTTGTTTGTGTTAGGTTGGTTAGGTTTTCTTGTTAGCAGTTCTCGCACTCTGTGCTCCTGCAATCTTTGACTCTCCTGCAACAGAAAGATGAGGAAGCTACAGACGTATGTAATCATCTGCCATAGTTGTGCACATTGACTCCAGAGCCAGCCTTGTGTTTTATTGCTTACCCAGAAGTTGCAATGTTTACTGTTTGCATGGACCACAGAGTCACATGCATGGAAAGGTCCAGAATTTGAAGGAGGGGGGGGGGGGAGGGGGGGGGGGGGGGGGGAGGGGGGGGGGAGAGATGGATGGATAGAGTTTTACAGCTTATCAGGCTTTATAAATTATAGGCTTTGTACGGCCATTAAGGACGAAAATCACTATATAGTTTAGAGTAAACAATGTCCCTAGTTATTCACCTCTTATGAATCGCGTAGGGAGACGCGGTGGGTCATTTCTTACCTCGAACATACAGGGGGGTGGGGGTGGGTGGGAGGGGAAGAAGCAACGTGACTTCAACATCATACCCAAGGATGAAACTCTCTGATTCACAACACCGAGTGATGTATACTTTCCAATAAGCAAATAAGGCAAGTAGCACATTCACTGCATGTAGGTATTTGAAACAGACCCCTAACATGTACTGGGTTTTTACTCTTGGCTGGGGAGAAGCACTGCAAGTTACACATCTAGCTGAAGGTTGTAAATCAGGGATCACGGCAGCTTTGAACATCTGACCCTTTAGCTGAAAGTGACAGCAGATCAAATGTGCAAGGGCCAGCAACCAAAAAAGTTGTGGTTACTGAAACCCAACCGACCCTACTTGTTTCTGCCAACCCTAAACTTTTTTCTAATCATGCAAAAGAAGAAAAAGAAATAAACTGAATGAACACAAACCAAACTTTTTTCACTGAAAAAGCTTTACTTAACTTAAATAAAGAATTCCCTGAGTGTTTGTAGGGCAAGGGAGATGGGACAGTGCACGGTTGGTTGTTTACCATGTTGTTTTTTCCCCATTGGAAAAAAGTTTTGGGTTGGCAGAAAAAAAGGGGTTGGTCAGCACCAGCTCGATTGGTCGCCGAACGTGGACGCCGTGTGCAAGCCGGCGAACCAGAGGCTTTTCTTCTTGAGAAAGCTGCGGCAGTTCCGCGTCAACCCTGAGATTCTCCACCTCTTCTACCAGGCGATGATTCAGAGCGTAGTCTCCTTCAACCAGCTGTGTTACCACAGCAGTGTGAGGAAGGGCGGCATGGAGAGGCTGAGAAGGTCGTGGAGAAAGCCGGTGCCATCATTGGCTCCGACCTCCAGCCTCTCAGTGATCGGTACCCCAGTGTGGCCCTGAGGAAGATTGGCAAGATTCGCTCCAACGACCACCACCCTCTGCACCAGGCATTCGCGTCATGTGAACCCACTCGTGAGTCTTCACGTCGCCTGAGGTGCTGGCCTGCCAGAACAAACCGCATGAGGGATTCGTTCCTCCCGACAGCCATCCGCCTCTTCAACGAGTCCCGGTGAATGGGTAGTATGCATGAAGATTGTTGTGAGCCTTGACGTGACTGTGGGACCAGGAGTGACGCGAACTGTGACTGAAGAGTGGGTGATGTGAACTGTGTCTGTGAGGATGAGTGATGAGAGCTGTGACTATATGACCAGGATTGATGTGACTTACGATGGAGGATTGGTGTATTGTGAACTGGGAATATGAGGACTTGTAGTGCTGTGAACTGTGACAGGAAGGACTATGGACGGTGTGAACTATGTGCCAACAAGGATGAACATGTGAGTGTGTGTGTGTGGGGGGGTGGGGGTGGGGTTGGGGGGTGGAGTGCATACGTTATGCGTTGATGATCGTGTATGTATGCTGTGTGAGGGTGGTTGTTGATGTGCATGCCTGTCTCTTGTTGGTCTTTCCTGTGATTGTGTTGTGATACAGGATGAAGAACATGATGTGGGGGGTGGGGGGTGGGGGTGGGGGGCTTGTACATGTGTTATGGTTGAAGATCGGGTATGTGTGATTGCGTGACGATGGTTGTTTGATGTGCATGCTTGTGTCTTTTTGGTACTTCTGAGATTACTTGTTGCGATGTAGAATGTTTCTCTATTAAATTGAATTGCCTATGATGTAGCGCTAAATGTGTCCTATTTTATTGTGTCTTTCTGTTTACTATATCTGATGCGCGTGTTCAGTATACATGTATATTTACAATGGTTAGATTTGTGATGAAGTAACATGGTGTTATTAGATTTGTTAGAGTAATAAATTATTATATAATTGCATGCTATCTTATTTTATGGCCTATGATTAGTGTGTGGACTCCATAACTTGAGTGCTGTGATTGAGTTAATTAGTGTTGAACGTCTTGTACGTTTCTTTTTTTGTATGTATGTATTATGTATGTATAAATACAAAAGCACCATACGAAAGACTGACAGCGACAGTGATGACGACCCACCGGGAAACAATGAGCACCCTCATTCCAAACGTTTTGGTTCTGCAGCTGCTGAATTATGTCCAAAATCAGAACGAAGGACACGAAGAACGCTTTAGCTTTGGAAAAATAGCTGGTTTTGAAAACCTTCCGCATGACATAGAGACATTCTGTCTAAGTTCAGCAGCAGTCAAAATGGCTCAATTCGCTGCTTGAACCGTGAATACGGGTAGCGATTGGTTGGTCTCCATTTTAACACAAGCCGAGGCATACTCATACTGTGCTTCTGACGGGTTTCGGAGCCATGCAAGTAACCTTATCTCATCGGCAATATTTAAAGAGTCGTTCAACAAAATATTTACATGAAATGACTTGTATTCTGCTTATTCCTCAATGCCTCGTGGTGTAGGCTAAAAATAGAGAATAGCACGACGTAATTTTCCAGATCGAGCAAAAAATTTCCCGTGCGGGTCAATTTAACATTAAACACACGCAACAATGGTGGAAAACGACGTAGTGATTACCTGAGCGCTTTGCTGCAATCAAAGATAAGCCATGGCAAATGACAAGTTATATATTTCCTCTCCAAATCATCCCTACAACCACAGTTAACACATTCCTTGGGCCGCTCAGCTGAGTGACCGCACAACCGGAAATCGACCGGCGAAAATACCGGAGTACTCAAAAGTACTTGCAGTTAATCCACTCTGGAGTGCACGCTTTCTTGAATGCATTTTGTGTATTAATATAACCACTCTTTAAAATTGTGAAAAATGATGCGGAGTTCGCGGTAGATTTTTTGCAGTCATATTTTTCAATATGGTATAGTCCTTACCCTCCGAAGGCTTGTTGAGATATGTATTCTGAAAACACAATTTTTACAGAGCCCGGCTAGACTAGTAAAAGCAGAGTTATTTGCTCCTGTGTGAAAACTCCTTTACAGAGTCTTCTACACTCTTGTTATGAGACTGTAGTGGTGTCCGCTTGGAGACGATGCATCTCCGGAACCTGTCCAAACCGTAGTGGTGTCTGCTTGGCTGTGTCGCAACACTTGGTATATTTTGTCATCGGACGAGGTTTGTATCATCGCCGCATGTTTGTAGATGTTGTTAGCACACACATACGGTGCTGACCGTGAGGATGCATTATGATTAAATTAGAGTGTGGAGTCGGTGGAGAGGCACGAACCAAATCGGCATATATGATCGCGATCATAACGTAAATGTGAGCCAAGACCCTTTCTCAGTTTCTGTATCATGTATGGTCTTTGAATCAATGATTCATTGGAATTTGAAAGTAGTTTATTTTGATTCGTATTCTTTAGCTCTATTTCGGAATGAATGGGATGATAAGTTACCATCAATTTACGTTTAGAAAACAGGAGGCCGGTGTTGGACTCGTAAACGAGTAGAAAAGAAGTACTGGAGACTTTTGTCCAACTTCAAAATAGTATTTCAGAGCTTTCGGGGCCAAGTAGGCTCCTTCTTCAGTGAAGTAAAAGGCTATGTGCGAACGAGTCTGCCAAATCTGTGATCAGTGGTGCGACGTCAGATTTGGCAGACTCGTTCGCACATAGCCTTTTACTTCACTGAAGAAGGAGCCTACTTGGCCCCGAAAGCTCTGAAATACTATTTTGAAGTTGGACAAAAGTCTCCAGTACTTCTTTTCTATCAATTTACGTTGATCATGCAGACAGGTACGTACGTGTGCTTTGCAGTATCTGCTGATGACGCCGACAGAGAAAACGTATGCGGATGTTTGTTTTTCACAGGATGGCCGGGTTCTATCCACCCCAGGCAGTCTGTGTTTCCAAAGTAGAGCTGCGTATTGAGTGTCGCAATCTCAAAAACAAAGATGTCACTTCCAAATCCGACCCTTGTGCCGTCCTGCTGCTGCAAGGATCTGACAAACACTGGATGGAGGTAGGTGCAGATGGCTATTATACTATGTCTTGGCGAAAAATATTGTTTTTCTTCAGAGGATTATGTTTTTGTTACAACATAACATCACCACCACCACCTCCACCACCACCACCACCACCACCACCTCCAATACGGTTGCGGATCGTTTCGTACCCAAGTCGATTCGTACCTAGTCGTTTCGTACCTTGGTAGTCGTTTCGTACCTTTTGTACCACAAGTCGTTTCGTACCCGATAATACCGCCACTCCTCCTGACTGACTTCGCACGCCCGGGGAGTTATGCTAAGATCCGGCTGCGTTAAGGTATCTGCGTTTTGTGACAAACGTCTTGCTCGGCGGTACTGTACTCCATGCACCTTGATTCGGGTGTAATCTTAAGGTAAACGGTGTTCCGAATGTTTCCGACTTCGACCATTTCAGCAGCGCCAATAAATGTCGTTCCGCAAATAAATTATCTCACCCAGATCGGTGACACTCTCTGCACTCTCATCCTGTACATATGTTGAGAATAAAGGCAGAACAATAAGCCAGGCATACGAATTCAGTTATTCAGCTATTATGATGGGCATAAAGTGTATTAAAAATCCCGGGTACGAAACGTCTTCTAGAAAAGACCTGTACGAATCGACTAAATGAGGTACGAAACGTCCAGGGTACGAAACGTCCTGTATCCCACCAATACCACCACCACCACCATTGCCATGCATCACCATCAATCAGAGCATCTCTTCCACCACCACCACCCATCACACTGCAATCACCACCACTACTACTACCACCACCATATGTTACAATTGATTTTGCAATTGCCACCAACTAACATAATCATCCTCACCAATCCTGAACAATACTACGGCAATCTCCACGACACTTCCCTTTACCACCAGCACCCTGACACATTACTACTGTGGCCACCACTGTAGCACATCAACAACCAGTACTAATACCACTACCCCAAGTAACTCCACTTCCACCACCGCTATCTCCTTCTCCTCTACTTCCATCACATCAATCCCTACCACAACCACCACCACCACCACCTCCTCCATTACAATCACCACCACAATTTATATCACAACCACCACCATCACCACAACCACTTCAACCACCACTAAAACAACTACCACCACCTCCTCCATTGCCAGCACCACATCCATTACCACCACCACCATCACCATTGCCATCACAACCACCACCACCACTTCAATTTTCTCCCCATCAGACCTGTCCTCACCCCCCAGCTCCAGTTCCACCACACCCCACCAGACCTGTCCCCACCCCCACTTCCACCCCACCAGACCTGTCCTCACCCCCCAGCCCCAGTTCCAGCCCACCAGACCTATCCCCACCCCCAGCCCCAGTTCCACCCCACCCCACCAGACCTGTCCACACCCCCCAGCCCCAGTTCCTCCCCTCCCCACCAGACCTGTCCTCACCCCCCAGCCCCAGTTCCACCCCACCCACCAGACCTGTCCCCATCCCCCAACCCCAGTTCCACCCCACCCACCAGACCTGTCCTCACCCCCCAGCCCCAGTTCCACCCCACCCACCAGACCTGTCCCCATCCCCCAACCCCAGTTCCACCCCACCCACCAGATCTGCCCACACCCCCCACCCCCAGTTCCACCACACCCAACAGAACTGCCCCCACCCCCCAGCCCCAGTTCCACCCCACCCACCAGACCTGTCCTCACCCCCCAGCCCCAGTTCCACCCCACCCACCAGACCTGTCCCCACCCCCCAGCCCCAGTTCCTCCCCACCAGACCTGTCCTCACCTCCCAGCCCCAGTTCCACCCCACCCACCAGACCTGTCCCCATCCCCCAGCCCCAGTTCCTCCCCATCAGACCTGTCCCCATCCCCCAGCCCCAGTTCCTCCCCATCAGACCTGTCCCCATCCCCCAGCCCCAGTTCCACCCCACCAGACCTGTCCACACCCCCCACCCCCAGTTCCTCCCCATCCACCAGACCTGTCCACACCCCCCAGCGCCAGTTCCACCCCACCAGACCTGTCCTCACCCCCCAGCCCCAGTTCCACCCCACCCACCAGACCTGTCCCCACCCCCCAGCCCCAGTTCCACCCCACCCACCAGACCTGTCCCCACCCCCCAGCCCCAGTTCCATCCCACCAGACCTGTCCCCATCCCCAGCCCCAGTTCCATCCCACCAGACCTGTCCTCACCCCCAGCCCCAGTTCCATCCCACCAGACCTGTCCCCATCCCCAGCCCAGTTCCATCCCACCAGACCTGTCCCCATCCCCAGCCCCAGTTCCATCCCACCAGACCTGTCCTCACCCCCAGCCCCAGTTCCATCCCACCAGACCTGTCCCCATCCCCAGCCCCAGTTCCATCCCACCAGACCTGTCCCCATCCCCAGCCCCAGTTCCATCCCACCAGACCTGTCCCCATCTCCCTGCCCCAGTTCCACCCCACCAGACCTGTCCTCACCCCCCTGCCCCAGTTCCACCCCACCAGACCTGTCCTCACCTCCCAGCCCCAGTTCCACCCCACCAGACCTGTCCTCACCCCCCACCCCCAGCCCCAGTTCCACCCCACCAGACCTGTCCCCATCCCCCTGCCCCAGTTCCACCCCACCAGACCTGTCCTCACCCCCCACCCCCAGCCCCAGTTCCACCCCACCAGATCTGTCCCCATCCCCCAACCCCAGTTCCACCCCACCAGACCTGTCCACACCCCCCACCCCCAGCCCCAGTTCCACCCCACCAGACCTGTCCCCACCCCCCACCCCCCACCCCCAGCCCCAGTTCCATCCCACCAGACCTGTCCCCAGCCCCCAACCCCAGTTCCACCCCACCAGACCTGTCCACACCCCCCACCCCCAGCCCCAGTTCCACCCCACCAGACCTGTCCACACCCCCCAGCCCCAGTTCCACCCCACCAGACCTGTCCCCATCCCCCTGCCCCAGTTCCACCCCACCAGACCTGTCCACACCCCCCTGCCCCAGTTCCACCCCACCAGACCTGTCCCCATCCCCCTGCCCCAGTTCCACCCCACCAGACCTGTCCCCATCCCCCTGCCCCAGTTCCACCCCACCCCACCAGACCTGTCCCCATCCCCCTGCCCCAGTTCCACCCCACCCCACCAGACCTGTCCACACCCCCCAGCCCCAGTTCCACCCCACCCCACCAGACCTGTCCACACCCCCCAGCCCCAGTTCCACCCCACCCCACCAGACCTGTCCCCACCCCCAGCCCCAGTTCCTCCCCACCCCACCAGACCTGTCCCCATCCCCCAGCCCCAGTTCCACCCCACCCCACCAGACCTGTCCTCACCCCCCAGCCCCCGTTCCACCCCACCAGACCTGTCCCCATCCCCCTGCCCCAGTTCCACCCCACCCCACCAGACCTGTCCTCACCCCCCAGCCCCAGTTCCATCCCACCAGACCTGTCCCCATCCCCCAACCCCAGTTCCACCCCACCAGACCTGTCCACACCCGCCAGCTCCAGTTCCACCCCACCCCACCAGACCTGTCCTCACCCCCCAGCCCCAGTTCCATCCCACCAGACCTGTCCCCATCCCCCAATCCCAGTTCCACCCCACCCACCAGACCTGTCCACACCCCCCAGCGCCAGTTCCACCCCACCCACCAGACCTGTCCCCATCCCCCAACCCCAGTTCCACCCCACCCACCAGACCTGTCCACACCCCCCACCCCCAGTTCCACCCCACCCCACCAGACCTGTCCACACCCCCCAGCCCCAGTTCCACCCCACCAGACCTGTCCTCACCCCCCAGCCCCAGTTCCACCCCACCCACCAGACCTGTCCCCACCCCCCAGCCCCAGTTCCACCCCACCCACCAGACCTGTCCCCACCCCCCAGCCCCAGTTCCATCCCACCAGACCTGTCCCCATCCCCAGCCCCAGTTCCATCCCACCAGACCTGTCCTCACCCCCAGCCCCAGTTCCATCCCACCAGACCTGTCCCCATCCCCAGCCCCAGTTCCATCCCACCAGACCTGTCCCCATCCCCAGCCCCAGTTCCATCCCACCAGACCTGTCCTCACCCCCAGCCCCAGTTCCATCCCACCAGACCTGTCCCCATCCCCAGCCCCAGTTCCATCCCACCAGACCTGTCCCCATCCCCAGCCCCAGTTCCATCCCACCAGACCTGTCCCCATCTCCCTGCCCCAGTTCCACCCCACCAGACCTGTCCTCACCCCCCTGCCCCAGTTCCACCCCACCAGACCTGTCCTCACCTCCCAGCCCAGTTCCTCCCCACCAGACCTGTCCTCACCCCCCACCCCCAGCCCCAGTTCCACCCCACCAGACCTGTCCCCATCCCCCTGCCCCAGTTCCACCCCACCAGACCTGTCCTCACCCCCCACCCCCAGCCCCAGTTCCACCCCACCAGATCTGTCCCCATCCCCCAACCCCAGTTCCACCCCACCAGACCTGTCCACACCCCCCCCCCCCAGCCCCAGTTCCACCCCACCAGACCTGTCCCCACCCCCCACCCCCCACCCCCAGCCCCAGTTCCACCCCACCAGACCTGTCCCCAGCCCCCAACCCCAGTTCCACCCCACCAGACCTGTCCACACCCCCCACCCCCAGCCCCAGTTCCACCCCACCAGACCTGTCCACACCCCCCTGCCCCAGTTCCACCCCACCAGACCTGTCCCCATCCCCCTGCCCCAGTTCCACCCCACCAGACCTGTCCCCATCCCCCTGCCCCAGTTCCACCCCACCCCACCAGACCTGTCCCCATCCCCCAGCCCCAGTTCCACCCCACCCCACCAGACCTGTCCACACCCCCCAGCCCCAGTTCCACCCCACCCCACCAGACCTGTCCCCACCCCCCAGCCCCAGTTCCACCCCACCCCACCAGACCTGTCCCCACCCCCAGCCCCAGTTCCTCCCCACCCCACCAGACCTGTCCCCATCCCCCTGCCCCAGTTCCACCCCACCCCACCAGACCTGTCCTCACCCCCCAGCCCCCGTTCCACCCCACCAGACCTGTCCCCATCCCCCTGCCCCAGTTCCACCCCACCCCACCAGACCTGTCCTCACCCCCCAGCCCCAGTTCCATCCCACCAGACCTGTCCCCATCCCCCAACCCCAGTTCCACCCCACCAGACCTGTCCACACCCGCCAGCTCCAGTTCCACCCCACCCCACCAGACCTGTCCTCACCCCCCAGCCCCAGTTCCATCCCACCAGACCTGTCCCCATCCCCCAATCCCAGTTCCACCCCACCCACCAGACCTGTCCTCACCCCCCACCCCCAGTTCCATCCCACCAGACCTGTCCCCATCCCCCAACCCCAGTTCCATCCCACCAGACCTGTCCCCACCCCCCAGCCCCAGTTCCATCCCACCAGACCTGCCCCCACCCCCAGTTCCAGTTCCTTCCCATGCAGGGTCCAACACAAGCAATGGCCCCATTGCCATGGGCAACCAGATGTTCTCATTGGGCAAGGTAAAGTCCATGTAGACACATTTGAATGGGCAACCAGATGTCTCATTGGGCAAGGTAAAGTCCATGTAGACACATTTGAATGGGCAACCAGATGTCTCATTGGGCAAGGTAAATTCCATGTAGACACATTTGAATGGGCAACCAGATGTCTCATTGGGCAAGGTAAATTCCATGTAGACACATTTGAATGGGCAACCAGATGTCTCATTGGGCAAGGTAAATTCCATGTAGACACATTTGAATGGGCAACCAGATGTCTCATTGGGCAAGGTAAATTCCATGTAGACACATTTGAATGGGCAACCAGAGTTCTCATTGGGCAAGGTAAAGTCCATGTAGACACATTTGAATGGGCAACCAGATGTTCTCATTGGGCAAGGTAAATTCCATGTAGACACGTTTGAATGGGCAACCAGATGTTCTCATTGGGCAAGGTAAATTCCATGTAGACACATTTGAATGGGCAACCAGATGTCTCATTTGGGCAAGGTAAATTCCATGTAGACACATTTGAATGGGCAACCAGATGTCTCATTGGGCAAGGTAAAGTCCATGTAGACACATTTGAATGGGCAACCAGAGTTCTCATTGGGCAAGGTAAAGTCCATGTAGACATGTTTGAATGGGCAACCAGATGTTCTCATA
>JAWQFJ010004164.1:145000-147500 GCA_034096865.1 Theodoxus fluviatilis
TCCTTGTAGCACTTGCTGGCAGCAGGAAGTAGTAGCTCTTGTCTGTACCTTATGAGAAGTGGTTAAGCATAGAGCGTCATCACTGTGTTTGCCTTGACCCTTGATATTTGAATGATAGCACTACCTCTGTAGGAATCCTCAATTCCTTAACACCTGTAACATCCTTCATACAAAGCTGCCTGCCTAAAATTTGCCTCTGTTTCCTTGTTGTAGCAAAGATAGGAATCTGTGGTGTTAGATGTGTTAGATGTCTGATGAGTGCAAGATTTCAGAATTTTTTCTGTTGTTTGAAACTTTTAATATTTTTATTAGACAATGAAGAGACTCCTTTCATTGTCTTTCAGTTTAGTACTTTTTTTTCTTCCATTTTGCTTCTTTTCCATCCACAGATTCGAGCTGAGGAAGTGAAAGCCAACGCAGAAGTTTTGCATTTGAACTTCGAAGCAAACAAGCTTGATAACAAGGTTTGTTCAAACTGATTGCCTTCCAAACAATGTGAAGACAGCAAATACAAATTAGTTGCATATAATATTTTTCTGACTACAAGGTGCTTCTTTATATAAGTGCCAAAAACATGAAATTCCACATGTATACTCCATTTGCCTTTTTTAAATAGATAATTGTGATCACTGGGCATCTGTGTACTGCATCAGAGATTTTTATGGTTTAAAACATCTCATGAACACACTTTTAAAAATAAATTGTGCATGAGGAGTTACGTCATAAATACCTCATTAAATATTCATAATTTAAATATGTCATGTCTCAAAAACTACTCAGCCGATTTCAAAATTGTTTGCACCATTTTGCAGCTTTTTGAATTCTCTTTCTGAGCTGTATGATCACCCATTAAGGTTAAAACCTACACTCACTTTGGTTGATTTTAACATTTAAGGCACACCCCCTCTTAAAAGAAAAAAACTATGTCAGCCAGGTACAAGGTGTATCACAGTATAAGGCACACATCAGTCTGTGTCCTCAATGACAATAGCACATGTGCAATGGACTGTCAACAGCAAATAAATATTGCAAAGACATGTCTTTGTCAGCCGCTTGGAAATCAATTGGTAAAATTTACATCTCTTGGTCTTTAAAAGTCATAATAAGATATACCCAATTTTAACAAGTTACGCTCAGCACGAGGTAAGTGATATGAACTTCTGTCTTGAACATGAATATTTCAGCAATGAATAAGGCACTTCCATTCTGTAAGGTGCAGGAGTGACTTTGGAGAAAAAACAAGTAGCCCCTCATAATCCGAAAAATATGGTAATCTTATCACATGAGATGGTGTGATTTAGCTACTGTGCTTGCTTCATGAAATGACTAAAGTGTAATGTGTCATGTGATGATCATATTTTGAAAGACCGTATGTTCGAAATTGTAGAATTTTCAAATCTGGGCGTGCCTGCCTAAGCACTTTGGTAGGAAGCATCTAATTGGTTGATGAGTTGCATTGCCTGTCCTCCAAATAACCTGATTTTTCTTTCTTTCTCAGAATCAAATGGCCCTAAATGTGGAAATTTCAGGTAGATGCAATAAAAGGCACATGTATTTCAAATTTCTTTGTCAAATTGTAAGATTTTACCTATGCATTGTACCTAAAGATCTCGACAAAGCTAACACAGTAACAGGGAGCACCCCAGCCAGCTGCCCTCTGCCAAGGTGCAGAAAGATTTCCAGAAATGTGTGTGTTGTGTGTCGGAGATTTCTGCATACCACAATTGCTGTGCCCTGTGCTGTATCACATGAATGATTTAATCCTCTGCATCTCCCTCCTGGATGCCTCAAGGCCTCTGATGCCTCCATGACAGTTGCGTTTATGTCTCTCCCTCCAGGACTTCTTCGGCAAGTCCGACCCCTTCATGGAGATTGCCAGAGTGAGTGCTGATGGGACCTGGCAAGTCGTTCACAGAACCGAGGTGGGTTGGTGTGGAACCGAGGTGGGTTGGTGTGGAACCGAGGTGGGTTGGTGTGGAACCGAGGTGGGTTGGTGTGGAACCGAGGTGGGTTGGTGTGGAACCGAGGTGGGTTGGTGTGGAACCGAGGTGGGTTGGTGTGGAACCGAGGTGGGTTGGTGTGGAACCGAGGTGGGTTGGTGTGGAACCGAGGTGGGTTGGTGTGGAACCGAGGTGGGTTGGTGTGGAACCGAGGTGGGTTGGTGTGGAACCGAGGTGGGTTGGTGTGGAACCGAGGTGGGTTGGTGTGGAACCGAGGTGGGTTGGTGTGGAACCGAGGTGGGTTGGTGTGGAACCGAGGTGGGTTGGTGTGGAACCGAGGTGGGTTGGTGTGGAACTTCATTGATCCCAAAGAGCTATTGTACATGGTATGATAACCTTTCCAGTCATTGCGGGCTGGTATCAAACTAAACATGTTGAATATGGTCTTGATGAGTTGTTTCTTTCATTCTACTAAAAGTAGAACTCAATTATAAGAAACCTTCATTCCACAAAGTTTCATGTTTCATGCAAAGCTTCTTCATCTAGTTTTGATGCATGTT
>JAWQFJ010004164.1:157500-175000 GCA_034096865.1 Theodoxus fluviatilis
ACCAAACTGAAGTCATGGGAGCTATTTCTGAGCAATCACCCAGCAAAATGTTCAGGGGGCTAAGTCACATACATTTTTCTGTGCCAATATACAAAAGTAAAAAAGACAATAATGTGTGTGAAAAACATACTGTTTTCTTTGGAATTTATGATAAAAACTGAGTAATTTTGTGATTATAAAATCTCATTTTGCCATTTTTTACTTGTTTCATCTTGGTTTCCGCATGCATAGTCACATTTCTTGTACTTTGACTGTTAAATGTTTCACCATATGTTTATCATACAGTTTGATGAATGACCTGACCATGTCTAGATGCCCCTGGTAGACACTTTGGCTGCTTGGGGCCGCCCCTGGCTGAGCTACTGGAGCAGGCCCCTGGCATAGCTACTGGAGCAGGCCCCTGGCAGAGCTACTGGAGCAGGCCCCTGGCAGAGCTACTGGAGCAGGCCCCTGGCTGAGCTACTGGAGCAGGCCCCTGGCATAGCTACTGGAGCAGGCCCCTGGCTGAGCTACTGGAGCAGGCCCCTGGCTGAGCTACTGGAGCAGGCCCCTGGCATAGCTACTGGAGCAGGCCCCTGGCTGAGCTACTGGAGCAGGCCCATGGCTGAGCTACTGGAGCAGGCCCCTGGCTGAGCTACTAGAGCAGGCCCCTGGCATAGCTACTGGAGCAGGCCCCTGGCATAGCTACTGGAGCAGGCCCCTGGCAGAGCTACTGGAGCAGGCCCCAAAAGCCCAGCAGCCAGGGGTTGCAGTTGATGAGGGGGGGGGTGCATCGAGCAGCTCTGGCTGTGTGTAACTCTTGTCTCACGCTTGCCCCGCAGGTATCAACGGAGTGCTGGATGCCTACAGAAACTGCATCACCCAGGTGCAGCTGTATGGCCCCACCAATGCCGCCCCCATCATCAACCATGTGGCTCGCTTTGCTGCCCACGCTCAGCAGGAAGAGGGGACAAAGGGAGCTGGGGTGAGTGTTTGTAGTGAGGGCCTCTGTACCCAGTCTCCGGGTGTCCATCGAGAGCTGACCAGATGATGGTGTGAACAAGGGGTTAAGTGTCATGCTTGGTTTATCCAAATGCAAGCCAAAATGTGACTATGAATTTGACATCTTTTCCTTCTTGAGCACTCGGGAAATCATCTATTGAAGTAAAGAAAGTATTTTCAGTGCAAGTGAAATTTTGACTTACGTTCAGATGCACAGATCTATTGAAAATACATGACATTTCTTGATACACACACACACACATGAATGTGTGTAGTCTCTGTCTGGCCTCCTCCAAAAAAAAAAAAAAAAAATTGTTAATTTTTAAGTTGAGTCCTCCATAACTACCAAATATTTAATTTTGCCTTGTAACTTTAACCACAACTGTTTATTCTTTTCCTTTTTTTCGGTGCCTTACCATGGATGATACAGCATGTGCATATCTTTCCCAGGCCTACTTCACTCTACTGCTGCTGACGGATGGAGTGCTGACAGACATGGGAAACACCAGGGAGGCGATAGTGCAGGCCTCCAGGCTTCCCATGTCCATCATCATCGTGGGTGTGGGTCAGGCCGACTTCTCCGACATGAACGCCCTGGATGGGGACGATGGGGTGCTGAAGTCTCCCTCTGGACAGCCAGTGGATAGGGACATCGTCCAGTTTGTCCCCTTCAGGAACTTCAAGAATGTAAGTTGGACAAAAATTCTACTGATTTGGCCTTGTGCTACTTTCTCTCTCTCTCTCTCTCTCTCTCTCTCTCTCTCTCTCTCTCTCTCTCTCTCTCTCTCTCTCTCTCTCTCTCTCTCTCTCTCTCTCTCTCTCTCTCTCTCTCTCTCTCTCTCTCTCTCTCTCTCTCTCTCTCATCTGTGTCTTGTTTATACACGTATTTGTTTTGTTTTGAAATGGCTCCTGGTTTCATCTAAGTATAGTTTTGTTTTTGAAACTGTTTCCACAGTTTTTCTGTTTAGGTTGCATTTCTTGTCTTGTTATAATCCTTAACATCCAGCCTCCGTTCCTTTCCTTAATAAGATTTTGTTTTGCTTCTCATCTTCGTGTCCCTCTTGTCATCCGTTCCTTAACCTTCCCCTCCCTGTTGACTTTTAATCTCCCTTTGTTTTCTTCCTCGTTGCACTCCTGTCATTTGTCTCTGTTTTCTTCCTGGTTGCACTCCTGTCATTTGTCTCTGTCTTCTTCCTCGTTGCACTCCTGTCATTTGTCTCTGTCTTGTCCTCCTTGTCTCCCCCCCTCCTCCCCTCCTCCTCCTACTCCTTTTCCTCTTGCTGCTGCTGCTTCTGTTTCTGTTAGTACTGCTCTTTTTACTCCTCCGATCTAGATGAGTCAGTGCTTGATTTGAAACTTATTGTGCATGTTGCTGACGCCCTGACTTACGCACTCTCCTTTACGCACTCTCCTTTACGCACTCTCCTTTACGCACTCTCCTTTACGCACTCTCCTTTCTCCTGGACCAGAAGACAGCAGAGGAGCTGGCACGCCACGTTCTGGCAGAGCTACCAGGACAGGTGGTGGCCTACTTCAAGAAGAGGGGGCTGGCACCACGAGCCCCACCACAGCAGACCCCCCAGCAACCCCCTCAGCAGACCCCTCAGCAGACCCCCCAGCAACCCCCTCAGCAGACCCCCCAGCAACCCCCTCAGTCGACCCCCCAGCATCCCCCTCAGTAGACCACGAAGTAGTCTGCTCAGTACTCCCCCTCCCCTCCCTCACCCTGCCTCCACCTCCGCTACAGCAGAAGCACCAGCAAACCCCTCAGTAGATCATCCAGTAGTCTGCTCTGTGGAAATGTGTTCTACCTTCAGCAGGCTTGGTTGCTCTTTGGTGAAGGTGTCTGCTATGTCATTCAGCTCACTTCCTGCACGCTAGCGTAGGAGTGCTTACTGACGTAGACCATAGTCTAAATTGTATGCAGCAAAAAGATCATTCAACTTGGAAATTCACCGCTGTCAACAAACTGCTCAACCCTTGGGAGCACAATTAAAGGATGATGAATAGGAAGGAAGTGCAGATGCCATGGTACAATGGTACAGCACAAGGAGAAATCATTGCGTTATTGTGTTATTATTAAAACCTTTCGTTGGATGAGGTAACAGTGTACTTGCCATGTCTTGCAGTAGAAGAAAATTGCGTTTTCTTCGTCCAACTCGTCACTGATGTAATATGCTGCAGCTGCTGTTGCTGTGGTGGCAGTTTGCTTGCTTGCTTGCTTGCAGCACTCATCAATGGGGTAAATGTTTGGCGAATGCAAACAGGACATAACATTCAAGGTCAAGACATAACATTCGAGGATGTACAAACAGTGGAAACTTGTAAACATTCTGCAGATAAAATCTGAGAGAGGTTGAGGAGGGGGGATGTTAATACCAGCTTTGTAATGTCAAAGAGCTTTTCTTTTTCATTCTGCCTTGTGCAATTTGCTCTCAGACCAGGGATGGTAGTAAAGCAAAAGGTGTTGGTTGTTTTATTTGTGCCTAAATTGTTTATCTGGATCAAGACATGTGCCTTTTAGTTATAAATCTCCACACATAATGTGCCACTTACAACACAGTTACAGGGAATGCATGAAAGAGAAAAAGCAGCAATATCATCATGTGTCTTCATGCTCCCCCATTGTCATTTGTCCATCATGCAATGTGCAATAGTTGTTTGAGGTCTGCATTGACGCTAGTGTATTCAGAGTCCTATGAAGTTGACTCATGGTGCAAATCTAAATGAATGCATTTGCCCTCAATTCCAGCTCATTGAAAACTCCATGATAATGACTCTTTGACTGATTCATTGTTATCAGGCATGAAGCATGTATACCATATTTAGATAAATAATGTATCTTGGATGTAAAGTAGGTTTACACACACCATTGTTTTAGGCATCTTGCATGTGTGCCATGGTCAACTATCGTTTTTCAGGAATTGAGGTTCTATGTCTTAGTTGAATAAATACTGTATTCTCTTGAATAGAGGTGCACTGCTCGTGAAAATGTCAAGGGGTGTGAGTCTATTTGAGTGTGAAACCACTGCACGTCATTGATCATCATTATACAAAGACGTTGCTAGAGAAGCAGGCGTTTGTCCAGTAAACTTTCATTAACAGCAATGCACTTGATGGTTTGGATCACCTGTCATTAACAGCAATGCACATGATGGTTTGGATCACCTGTCATTAACAGCAATGCACTTGATGGTTTGGAAGATCACCTTTTCCTGGACAGGGATGTGGACAAGGAATCGATAGGATTCTCTTTTGTTAATATCAAACTTGCAAATAAATAAGTGTGCCACAATCCATCTGGTGGACCTTGGAGAATGTGCTGAGCAGTGGTCAGCTGCCCACAAAGGAAACTGGCAGTGATGATTCCACTGACTGACCGCCCTGGTCACCAGGTAGGGGGATTGTGTTGAGTAGAGGTCAGTCGCCCACAAAGGAAACTGGCAGTGGTGATTCCACTCTGGTCACCAGGTAGGGGGATTGTGTTGAGTAGTGGTCAGTCGCCCACAAAGTAAACTGGCAGTGGTGATTCCACTGACTGACCGCCCTGGTCACCAGGTAGGGGAATTGTGTTGAGTGACTACTTCACACCAACAGACATAAAAATTGTGAGGGTAGCAATGCAGGGTTCCCACAATCGTTAAAAATCTGGAAAAGTTGTGAAATATGCAAAGTATTTTTTCAAGGGCCTTGAAAAGTTGTGAAATTTTTACTAAAACTGAAAAGTCATAGAAAAGTTGTGAAATTACTGCATCAACCGAAATTTTTTATACTATGCTTACAGGTGTGGGAATGATCACTTCCTGTCACATGGCATGTGAGCGATCACTTCCTGTCACATGGCATGTGAGCGATCATTTCCTGTCACATGGCCTGCAGAGTTACTTCTCTTGACTGGGTGCCACATAGTTAAGCTGGAGATGCAAAAACCAGGTTCCATTGTCCGTCACTATGAACGGGGGAAGCCAGACACCCCTAGCAGTGGGAGACAGTCGTAAATTTTCACAGATTTGTGCAAGATAATGTTACCGAATGTTTCAGAAAATCATGGAAAAGAGTTGAATTAATTTGTTTCTTAGAAGTGTACAGGAACCCTTGATGATTTTTCAAGTTCCCACCATCTGTGACAGGCCTGGCAATTAGGATTGTGTAGCGTGAGGACCCTGCATCCATGGACGGGGAAAGTTGCAACGGTGGTGACGAGTCTGCCAACTATGACAGACCTTGCTAAAGGGCTCATAAAAGTTTCTTTTCTAGAAGGTTCTTTGCAGGGGATGGAAGACTAGTCGCAGAGGGCACATCTGAAAGAGAGCATGTGCCTATTCAAGAGAATACAGTATATCAGATATGAAACATGTATAACATAACTATATGATGATATTAAAGTTTCATGCATGTATGCCACATTTGTTAATGGCACCAAGTGTAGGCATCTATACTTTGATGATCGTTGTAGTCGGCATCTATAATTTGATGATCGTTGTAGTAGGCATCTATAATTTGATGATCGTTGTATTGGATATATAGCATGTATACTATAAATTATACATAATTGATTACTGACTTTTCCATGAAAGGCATATACATGTTTATGCCATAAATGGGTAATTACATCAGCTGTGAAGTTTGTACTCCATAACTGAATCACTCTACAAGGCATTGATATGTATGTCAGAATGCTTTCACTGTATCGAGCATTGGGATGTGTAATGATTTTAACTGGGTCATTGCATCAGGTACAAAGCTTCCCATAATTGAGCTTCGTAATTTACTACATCATTTTAATTCTTATATTGACATTTTTACTGCTTTGTTTGTTTGTTTGTTTGTTTGTGGCTGTGAGATGTAATTATAATTTTATTAATCATATAAAACAAAATGGAGTGTATTCTGACAAAGAGGAGATCACTGCAGTATCTTTCGTCTCTTGAATTTTCAAGTCACTGGTTTGTATTTCCTGCCCAGATATAAAATACACTGCTTGATGAGTTGTATGTGCATTCCCTAAGATTCATGGATAGATTTTGCATCATTTGAATGAGTTACAAGGGGCTTGTGACAAGGTTATATTTGAGGGCTGTTCTTTGTGTAGCTACTTGTAGTGTGGTGTCTATGTATTAAATTTTTACTTGAAAACACAATGGGTGTAGTGTCGTGAGCTTGATAGGAAAAGTCACACACAGAGATCTTGCTGTAGACATTTAAACAAATTGGTTTATTGTAAAAGTTACTCATGTGACAAAGGACTGATTGGAGATAAATTGCTGGGAATGTGTACAGTATAGACCGGATGTATAAAACACCGGATGTATGAAAGTCTGGATGTATGAAAGGGGCAGGCAGGGTCCCGGCAGAAGCTACTCTTTGTTATTACTTAGAATTTTCCGGTTGTATGAAAATCGGATGTATAAAAGTCCGGTTGTATGAAAGCAAATCTCTAGTCCCGAGCAGCAAAAATGTGTTGTTGCAAGACCGGTTGTAAGAACACGAAAGTAGACCCAAGTCACTAAAGTGTGGTGAGAGTAATTTCCCTTCCATAGCGACTCGAACTTGCAAAATGGCGGACCCGCACAGCAAAGCGAAAGTTACAGACCAGCAAAGAGTGTTGACATTGTCTGAGCGCCTTAAAATCATAAAGGCAGTAGAGGACAATCCACACAAATCCCGAACACAGATGGCCATTGATTTAGGTGTCCCCCTGCCAACGCTGTCGAACATCATGAAAGACAAGAACAAATATCTTGCTCGGGCAAGAAGCGGCGACATTGTGACGACGAGCAAGCGGGCATGGAGCTCTCAGCTGCCGTCTGTGAAAAAAGCGCTGCTGGACTGGTTTACGACATCAAAACTCCAGCCCCTTGATGCGGGCATCATTCACAGTTTCAAAGTGAAGTACAGGAGGTCCATGTGTTTGAACCTTCTCGCCTGCATTGAGGGCGGAGGAGGTACCTACCAGCCAACTCTTCTTGATGCCATACACATAACGACGCAGTCATGGGAAAAGGTCACTACAGACACCATTGCCCACTGCTTTCGCAACGCTGGCTTCCGTCATTCCTCAGATGACCAGACAACATCAGATTCAGAAGCCTGCCTTGAGAAAGATCTGCAGGAAGTGGAGCCGCTCCTTTCTCGCCTGTTTCAGGAGTGGAACGTCCCCCCATCAGATTACTTCACTGTTGATGAGGAAGTGCTCACCGAGGATCCAACAGCTGCACCAGATGTAGCAGTAGAACCGTGCTTCCAGAATCCCAGATTCCGATGCATCTTCAGAGGAAGAAAACGAAGACATGCCCCAGGTGTCATCAAGAGAGGCTATGGCGTCCGCAACGGTCATAAGCAACTTTTGTATGCTGACAGGAAAGACGGAACTGATCAAGTGCTTCAATGGGTTCAAAGAGATGCTCTTACGCCACATTGAGGATTCCAAAAAACAGACACGTGTTTCAGACTTTTTTAAAAGAGACAGTGGCATTGGAAGAGAGGAAGAAGGAAGTTCCGTGGGAGGAGAGGGAGGAGGGAAGTGGCATGGGAGGAGGAGGAGGAAGTGGCATGGGAGGAGGAAGTGGCGGGAGTGGAAGGGGAGGAGGAAGTGCCCTGGGAGGAGAGGAAGAAGAAAGTGCCCTGGGAGGAGAGGAAGGAGGAAATGCCCTTGGAGAAGAGGAAGAAGGAAGTGCCCTGGGAGGAGAAGAAGGAAGAAGTGGCCTGGGAGGAGAAGAAGGAAGTGGCCTGGGAGAAGAGGAAGGAAGAAGTGGCCTGGGAGGAGAGGAAGGAGGAAGTGCCTTGGGAGGAGAGGGAGGAGGAAGTGGCATGAGTGGAAGGCAAGGTGGAATGGGCATGGAAAGAGAGGAGACGAGACAGAGTGGGAAACAGACAGTGGAAAGAGGGACTTGGGATGACTTTGGAAAGCAAACACGGGTGTCAGACTTTTTTTAAAGAGACAGTGGAATAGGAGGAGAGGGAGAAGGGAGTTGCGTGAGAGGAGAGGGGACGAGAGAGAGGGGGGAAAGGAGAGTGGAGAAAGAGGGACTTGGGATGAGACGGGAGACACAGGGAGGAGGAGAAAGGAGAGAAAAGAGCTTGGAAGGACACGGGAAAGCGAAGGGAGAGAGAGAGAGACTTGGGAAGAGAGGAGAGGGAGGGGGTAAGAGAGGGCGGAGACAGGGGCAGTTGTAGCGGAAAGAAATGAAAATTGGAAGACGGGGAAGAAGGAGAAGTAAAATTTTGTGGTGCACACGAGGGGCAGCCCCTAGCCTTTCACCCCACTAATGTGGAATGGAGGGTTCGCCAGTGTGCAAGATTGGGCCTTCGGGCCCTTTGTTTTTTCCCGATCGGTGTCCAACCCAAGATCTTGGGGTCCCTTCGGAGTAAAACCACATTGTAGTGGATGGGAACTGGCTGTACTGTGCCATAAGCCTTGACTTATGTGGTAGCCAGATCGAGCACATGGTTGTCCGGTGAAAAATATTCGACATCATATGCAGGAATCACCAGGCTTTCTCTGCATACGTGGATGGAGATGTAGGTGATTATCTCGCTCACAACACCCTCCGACCCCGTTCATGGGGGTCGGATGTAGAGATATTTGCGGCTGTCACCCTCCTTCAAACCACCATTGTGGTGTACACAGCCACTTCCGAATGTTCGCGGAGATGGCTGCCACACCCACCCCTTTTCCCGATAAATGGGGTAGACAGGTCCGAGGAGAACATTTACCTCCGAAATGTCTGTGGCCATTTTGGGAGGGGGGTGTCCACAAAGGTAGTCTAAATGAGGATGCCCTGAAAACTTCGCCACCAACTCATTTTTATCCAGATTCTATAGCTGCAAATGAGTTAGTCTGTTTAATTTTTTGTACATTCAGTCATTTTTTAAACATGTTATAAAATCGTCACGAAAACCCATAACAGACCAGAAGGCATTTTTGTTACATTTATAACCAGAGACATTGATCATGGATGTGAATCAGTTGTTATCTTTTTATGTTCTTTTTATGTTGTTGTATTTTATGTTGTTGTATTATGTTATGTTGTTTTTTTATGATCTTGTTGTTGGTGGTGATTTTATCCATTAAACTGATTTTATGTTTAACTCCGTTAATAATCTTTCGTTTGTCTATTCAGTCATTTTAACCTGTTATAAATTTGTCATGACTGAAGAGCCATAATAGCCCAGGAAGGCATTTTTTTACAATAAAAACCAGAGGCATTGGTCGTGGGTGTGACTCAGTTGTTGGTTTTTAGGTTGTTGCTGTTTTTATCCATTAAACTGGTTTTAAGTTTAACTTTGTATCCAGTGCGCGCGAGTGTGTGTGTGTGCTATAAATGTGTGCGTTTTGGAGAGAGAGAGAGAGAGAGAGAGAGAGAGAGAGAGAGAGAGAGAGAGAGAGAGAGAGGAGAGAGAGAGAGAGAGAGAGAGAGAGAGAGAGAGAGAGAGAGAGAGAGAGAGAGAGAGAGAGAGAGAGAGAGAGAGAGAGAGAGCAAGAGAGAGAGAGAGAGAGCAAGAGAGAGAGAGAGAGCAATAGAGAGAGAGAGAGAGAGAGAGAGAGAGAGAGAGAGAAATAGAGAGAGAGAGAGCTGAGAGAGAGAGAGAGAGAGAGAGAGATCAGAAAATTGTATTTGCTACGCCAACGGTCCTTACAAATATTTCACGACCAAAACATCGTCAAAAGCGCAAAAGGGTTGTAGAGGGAACACACACAACACAGTTGAGCCACACACAAACACACGGACGCCCGTACGCGCGCACACATATACAGAGAGAGAGAGGGTGCGGAGAGTGCACGGTACATGCAAATCAGAACAGTTCCTTACACAAACAGTTGCTCTTTCTCCCGATTGTCCTGATTGTGTGTATGTAAGTACGTGTACTTTCCACTTGTTATTCACAAACCTTTTCTTCTAACTAGGATATGTATCAACACATTTAAACATATAAAAAACAACAAATAAAAACAAAAATGATATAAAAAACTACTTTTATCAAGTAAAAGATGCTTGGCCGGATGTATGAAAGTCGATCCTCAATATTTTCATACATCCGGTTAACCGGATTTAGTAAAGACCGGATGTATGAAAGACAAAAAGTGGGTCCCGACGACTTTCTTACATCCGGTCTCGACTGTATTTATTTTTTGCTCTCTCAGAGATATATTTCAACACACTGGGCTGCTGTGTTGGTGATTGTAAGGTGCTAATCTGTTTGTTTACAATTGTTCACATCATAGCCACTTCATATTTGTGTCTTCATGTTAGCTAATGAACAAAGAAAGTATTAATTGTTTGGCTCTGAAATCTCTCAAATTTATATATACATTTGTTGAATTTTAAAACATAGCTGTGAAAAGAAGTGGCCAATTTTTTTTTTCCCTGGTTGAATTTAAAATGTACATTTAATGGTTTAACATGAAGTTATTTATTCTTTCGTGTTGTATTCAAACTTGATATCTTAATCTTTCACTATATCAGTATATGTTGCCATCATTCCAGGGTCCAATTTTTTGTATTTATTTAATGAAAAAACTCGGCTTTTATGGTGCGATTTATTGTTGTTGTTGAGAAAATTTTTAATTGCTGATGCATTATAAATACAAGGTACTGTGTACCTATGCTTTCAAATTTTGCAGTAAGCAGGAAAAATCCGTATAGATCTACATAGCATTTGTTTTGGAAAGGTGTCTTTCTTCCAGCCCAATGCTTATAGCAAAAGCAGGTTTGTTTGTTTGTTTGTAATTTCAGTTGACTTACCCACCCTGTCTCCACAACTTGCTACATGTAAAGGCATTCCCATAATGCATGCTTGTCAATCAATGGAGAAAGGTGCTCTGCTTTAGCTGGAGTTCCCATAATGGAAAAAGCAGCAAGAGAAAAAAAGTTAATAATGATTATCATTATAATTATGATGATGATGAAGGTAGCACTGAACATAATAATGACAAAAATGATGCTGATAATGTTTTTAAAATGAGGAGGAGGAGGGCAGCAATAAACACGATGAATGATCTTGATAATGATGTAAGATGATTGTGATGATAATGAAGGAAAAGAAGAAGACATTTTTTTAAAGCCAGGTGCATAAAAAATCTGGCCAAACACCATCTTTTACCAACAACTGCTCACTCGCTGCTACCAAGATGACATGGGAACCACCATCATGAGGAGGCGATGGAGTTGGATAGGGCATGTCATCAGACGCGAGCCAGACAGCATCCCACGCACAGCCCTTCACTGGACGCCAGAAGGCAGACGCAAGAAGGGCAGACCAAAGAACACCTGGCGCTGAACAGTGGAGGGGGAGCTCAAGATCATGAAGGAATCCTGGAGCACCATTTAAAAGAAGGCCCGAAACAGACAGGAGTGGCGGTCCTTTGTTGCTGCCCTACATGCCGAAAGCCGGCATTGCGGGCATAGATAGACAGGAGTGGCGGTCCTTTGTTGCTGCCCTTCATGCCGACAGGAGTGGCGATCCTTTGTTGCTGCCCTACATGCCGAAAGCCGGCATTGCGGGCATAAGTAAGTATGCAAGCATAGAAAATCCTTGTATTGATGGTACTTTCACTGCTGATTGTTGTACTTTGGCACCTCCAGATTGTGTCTCAGCTGCCCAGGTGATGGAAATTGCCCCAGATAGTTTTTGGTTCATCTGTTTTAAAGTGGAGGATGATTGGTGAAGGTATCTTGGATGTGTAGCAGTGCTTGTAGGGGGACACAGAACCATAGGGGTGCCATGATTTGATTACTAGGTGGTTTGACATTCATTGCCTCTTCATTAGTTTTTTTTCTCCAGTCTTCCATACATTGCTCAGTGAGGTTTTAAGATTGCTTATACAATGGAAATACATTGTGCTGTATGCTTGTTATCTTTTATCTTAATAAAAAAATTTCTTCATAGTTTTTGTAACCCTGAACTTGTGTCCTTTTTTTAACACAATATTTTCTCGCTACTGTTTTGACCTTGGAAACCCACACTGAATGAAAGGGAATGCAAAATGATAATGATAATCTACATTTCTGCCGCTTTATGAGGGAAACTTTTGGGGGGTACTTAACCTCTGGTTGCAGCTGTGCAGCATTCAGTGATTGTTTAACTCCTCAGTAGGAGAGAAAATGTGCATGACGCACCTTGCCCAAGGATGCCACTCTAGGATCTGTGCAGCTTCGAACACTGCACCTATCAGCCACACGTGACTGCAGGTCAAACTCTGTTATGGCTTCTTCGCAGGGCCCTGGTAATGCTGATGGTCATGTCCTGAAAACTGAATCAACTCTCACAGTGTATTGATAAAGTATTCTTATTTAATTTACACATTTCCAGTTTGTGAGAATTGATATCGCAACATTGTTCACTCGATTTCAAAGTACACTGCGGGAATAAATGAAAGGTAAGGGAACACTAACAAGCACTGACAAAAAAGCCTGGAAAGAAATGAGTATGACATGTATTCTGCAACAATCAGTTTGCATCCTGCTGCCTCACCATTGATTTGAAGACTATTCAGTGATCAGTGAATGAACAACTGAAAGAAAAACCTGCATACATCTAGACAGTATCAATGAAACCAGAGTAAGGATCAATGACACACACACAATCATACACACACACACACACACACACACCTTCTTCTTCTTAGGTTTTAAGGCAGCCAACACCAACATGCTGGTGAAACTGCTGCACTATTTTTGCGTGCTGGGTATTTTATCTGTGACCGGCACTCACCCGTCGAGGACATGAGTGTCAGGATCTTTATAGTGCGCGATTTGATGTTTTGTGAATGCGTATCGCACACTAGGCCTCGGTTTATAAAGGTCTCATCCGAAGGACCTGGGGAGAGGCCCTGAGGAGGGCCGTTTTTGGCAGCCCTGAGGAGGGCCGTTTTCTTGGTAGCCCTGAAGAGGGCCGTTTGGTACCCGGTTTTACTCCTCGGGTGGGGAGAAGCAATGCGAGTTAAGCATCTTGCTCAAGGATGCAAGCTCTGGGATCCCCGCGCAGCTTCGAACGCCGTACCCTACTGGCCATAAATAGACTGTAGGTCCAGCGCGCTAACCACTCGGCCACAGAGCCCTCTTAACAGCACAAAAATGCCCGATGAATTCTTAAGGCAAGTTGAGTTTTCCTGTTTTTTATGAGAGCAACTTCCATCTCAAGCCCACCAGTTACAGTAAGTCAGACTTATTGATTTAGACAGGAGCAATCTTCCTATTCAACACGTTTTTCCTTAGTTGTATTGCTTAAGTTCGTGACAAGGGCATGCATAGATAAGTGTAGTTCAATGCTTAGTACAGCATGCACACAGACACAGACACACACACACACACACACACTGTTACGGACCGGCTAACTGGGCCTAGGGTTAGCCCGCACAATGGAAAATAAAAAGAAATGACACAAGCACCAGCACACACACACACACATATATATATATACACATATATATATATATATATAAATGAGGTGTATTCAACACAACCGCAGTACGACATACACTCAAAGTCAAACAGCCTCGGCCAACACCAATGCAGAAGGCGCTAAAGTTGCGGCCCCCACCGACAATCGCTATAGGTGATCAAGCGGCCCCCGCCGACAGTCTCCACACCGGACTGTGCATGTCTTTGTGAGCACTTCGAACATCACGGCGGGCACGAGCTCTCGCTCCTTCCCACTTTTTCCTGAATCGTCCGGGAACACCCAGGCAGCAGAGAAAGGAAGCAAGAGTAGTCGCCCCTCATCAATCGCACCTCTGGATATTTACACCCGTGTGCGATTCCTATCTGCACCTGAGCAGCAAGCGATAGCGTCTGCTTCTTCCTGGTGTCGCAACTGCTCTCCACGTCGGACCTGCACTTGCGAAAGTGTTGCCCTATCGGTTGGTCGAGTGCGATCGGCATCCTCTCCTGATCAAGATCTGCGACTGTCTTCGCGCACGGGTGAGTGATAACGATCGAGTGGCGCTCACAGATTGCGGCCGTATACGTCGAATTAATGCCGCACAGCAACACTGCATGTCGGTATAAGTTGTGCACGCATTCCTGGCGTAGCTAGATGGACAATGTCCAGTTCTGGAGAAAACAGCAGGGAAGTTGCCGTTCAGGCACGCACCATGATCTCACGCTTTCGATGACATCGATCATCGCGTAGCTGTCGCAGCCATGCCACATTAGCAAGGCAGCCTAAGGTATTGTGTTGGTTGGAAAAAGAGGAGGAGGTGAAGAAAATTGAGTATAGGTGAAAACATATAACTATTAACTTACCATCACCCACTGTGCCCCTGTCGCTGCATGCTCACTTCCTTCTGTTCACATATTATCCACTTTCCCTTCACTTCCTCTTCCTTGTTCAGGAATTTCGAACCCAGAGTTGAACTCGAATGAAAAAAGTATTTTTAAGGGGACACTTTGTCCTGTGGTGTTCATGGCTTTACGAGTGTTCAGAATAAGAACGAAGCCCTTATACTTGACTCTCGCAAACAAAAAAAGAAGTTTTGCCACTGAATGCTTGTGAAGCAACAATTAAGGTAACATATATGGCAATAACGAAAAATAGGGTCAGTATAGTTAGGACTACACTTTTTCTATTCATTAAGAGGCCAGATTGCGCTCGCGCATGTGTGTGTGTGTGTGTGTGTGTGTGTGTGTGTGTGTGTGTGTGTGTGTGTGTGTGTGTGTGTGTGTGTGTGCACATGTGTGTGTATGTATGTATATATCACGGATCTATGTTTATATATCTGTGATATATATGTATGTATGCGTTTTGAGAAATGTCAATTATACAACACATTCATCTGAACATAAATCAAATTTATTCTCTTGCTTTCAAATGCTTAAAAAATACTTAGTGTTCATAGGGAATATAGGACAGCTTGCAGTATGTTGTTTACAGCTGACTTTTCTTTCTTTCTTTCCTTCTTTCTTTCTTTCTTTCTTGTTTTCTTTCTTTCTTTCCTTCTTTCTTTCTTTCTTTCTTTCTTTCTTTCTTTCTTTCTTTCTTTCTTTCTTTCTTTCTTTCTTTCTTTCTTTCTTTCTTTAATCTTTCTTTCATGACTGAAAAACAGTTGAGGGTCAGAAGGACAAAAATAGGGTTGGTCAGGTTACCATGACAACATGTTTTATTGTCAGCGTAATCACCAAATAACAAAGTGTCCCATCCAACTCGTCTTCCTGGTTTCCTCATTCCCCAAAAATGTATTTAACAATGAGTGAATGATCTCCTTTTAGGATTAACAATGAGTGAATGATCTCCTTTTAGGATTAACAATGAGTGAATGATCTCCTTTTAGGATTAACAATGAGTGAATGATCTCCTTTTAGGATTAACAATGAGTGAATGATCTCCTTTTAGGATTAACAATGAGTGAATGATCTCCTTTTAGGATTAACAATGAGTGAATGATCTCCTTTTAGGATTAACAATGAGTGAATGATCTCCTTTTAGGATTGTTGGATTTCATGGGCTGTTGAATGAAACAGTCTAGGCATTGACAGTGTTACTGTGTTATGTCTCTTCTAATGTTGGCTCAGGAAATATTGTTGCGACACTTCTTTAGACTTGCCATGACACGATGCAGTATTCTGGTTCTGGCTTGATTAAGGATCTAATGTCAAGCTGGCAAGCTCAGCCTGGGGCACAGTCCATCCATTCTGTTTGCACAGTGCAAGCTTTTCCCTGCCAAATTTATCTAATGCTGTGCTAGAACTGTTTGTCAAGGGTTTTTGGAAGGTACATGGAAGATAAATATTCAGAATCTAACAATTCGAATGAAAACATTTTATAAGAAAACCAGTATGCAATGCTTGATTATAAGTTATTTCGGTTCTCAGGATTTACTAATTTATACCAATAGCACAATAATCTATGTTTAGCCTTAACATCTAAAGGTATTTTTCCCAATTCACCAAAAACCATAGCATTGGGTGTTGATTTTCTCAACTTAAATACAGTTTTATAAAAGCAAAGTTGTAATCTAGTTGTGATTTCGCATGAACTAAAACCCCAAATTTCAGAGCCATACAACAAAATAGGAGCTATCATCTTATCAAACAGGTCAATCTGTATATCAGCTGGGAAAGACAGTTTTCTACAGGTTCTCAACAAAGAAAACATTGCTCTCGAAGCTCGATGAAATACATTTTTCTGAGCGACTGAAAACTTATTATTATATTTCAATCTTAATCCCAAATACATAACATCAGACACAACTTCAATTGGCTCACCATTAAACACAAAAACCCATTCTGGATAGTTTAGGATTATCAGGATTTTGGACCCTGCAAGGGAACTTACAATTTTCAGTAATTTGGTTTAAAGAAAAGGTCAGGAGGTGCTTGTACGACCAGTACATTCAACAGTGGTTTACAGAGATAGATACTAAAGGCGTGTTTTATAACTATAGGATGTACAAAGATGAATTTGTGTGCGAAGATTACATCAATATTTTGCCATACAAACAGTGTTTCATTTATGAAATTCAGAACCTTGAATAATAGACTGCCAGTGCAAACAAATCGTTTTCTAAATGTGCAAAGATCGGAGCGCCTTTGTACAAAATGTGCTTCCGGCGACATTGGGGATGAATACCATTTGTGATTTTTTCAAAGATGAGCGATGTAAATTCTTGTCAGCTTACTTTTGTAGAAGACCAAATAGCTTAAAATTTAAGCAACTCTTTGGTAGCAGAAAGAAGAAGGTACTGTCAAAACTAGTTAAATTCCTAAATACTATTTGTAAAAAAATTAACTGAATAACTCTAAGCCACAATTTCAATGCATATGTTGCGTGTATTGAGTTGCATTTTTCCTCCATATGCAATTTTCCCTCATTATACATTTCTTTTTCCATTTTTTCTTTTTTCTCTTTTTTTTCCAATTATGTATGTTATAGTTGGTTTTGTTATTAATAGTCTATATGCCCCCAAGGGTAATGAATAAATTGTGCCTTGCCTTTATGGGCCTGGCACCCAAACCAAAAACACACTTGGCTGCAGAAGAGTAATAATAGAAAGAAATTCTGGTACGCAGAATACTCCAGAGAAGGACACAAAACCAATATTTTATGAGAGAAAAATGAGCACAAAACATGTTTAAAAGAACCTGACATTTATTTTACTCATGTACAGATGTGTGGGGAAGAATGAACAGCTTCAATTCAAGGATGAGACACCTACCCTTTGTTTTTTTGCACATGCCCTATTATCTGCCCTATTATCTGCCCTGTTATCTGCACTACTATCTGCCCTATTATCTGCCCAACAAAATATAGCAAAACCTATACGAGAAGTACTCACAATTGAATAAAGGCACAATCATGTCATTGCTTTAGAAAATATTAATGCTGAATTTTGGGTAATTTTTTTAAAGCACATCTCACAACCTTCCCCCCACATCACTGGCAGCATATGCTAGGATAAGGGTTAATGATTAGATACATTGCTCATATCTGTACCCGACTCTTTAGATCCTGTACTGCCCATTACCACCCACCCTGATCAATCCTGTACTGCCCATTCACCCTGCTCAATCCTGCATCA
>JAWQFJ010004164.1:182500-185000 GCA_034096865.1 Theodoxus fluviatilis
TGAAGCGTTGGTGTTTGCAATGTCAAGGTCATGAAAAGTGCCTGAGAGTGATTTGATGAAGAAAAAGACAAACTTGTTTGTATGTTTTTGTGTTCTTTTTCTATGTTGCTATGGTTGTCTGCTTCTATGCGTGCATGAAGCTGTTTGTTTCCGGCTTTTTCGATGCCATAGTTGTTTGCTTGCTTGCTCGCATGGTTGATATCTGTTTGCTGTTTTTGCCTTATTTGCTTGTGCGCTTATGTTCCTTTCTATGTTTCTGTTGCTTTTTCAGTTTTTGCATGTATGTTTGCACGATTGATGTCTGTTTGCGGCTTTATCTTGCCTTTTTGTTGCTACAGTTGTTTGCTGTTTGCGTGTGTGGCTATGTTCTTTTTAAACTTTGTAAAGCGGTTTGTGCACGGAAAGCTCTATATAAATACTCATTATTATTATTATTATTATTATTATTATTATTATTATTATTATTATTAGAACTCTTGTGTTTAACTGAGCTATGTGACAATGCATGCCAATCTGTGCTCAAGTCACCAGAACGGTTTTCAAGTGAACAACTGGCAAAGTCATCGGGGAGCTAGATCCTGTACTGGGTTTTTTTCTGGAATTGGTAGTAACATCTAAATAATTTGATTTATTGGTTGTCTAGTTTTCTCATGCACAGTTACAAAAGATGATTTTAGATGAAAGCTTTGTTTGCGTTGCCAAGGGTTACTCAAGGTGCTGGTGCTTTGTTTGCGTTGCCAAGGGATACTCAAGGTGCTGGTGCTTTGTTTGCGTTGCCAAGGGTTACACAAGGTGCTGGTGCTTTGTTTGCGTTGCCAAGGGATACTCAAGGTGCTGGTGCTTTGTTTGCGTTGCCAAGTGTCACACAAGGTGCTGGTGCTTTGTTTGCATTGCCAAGGGTTACACAAGGTGCTGGTGCTTTGTTTGCGTTGCCAAGGGTTACACAAGGTGCTG
The DNA here is from genome assembly GCA_034096865.1 of Theodoxus fluviatilis. Lineage (NCBI taxonomy): Eukaryota > Metazoa > Mollusca > Gastropoda > Cycloneritida > Neritidae > Theodoxus > Theodoxus fluviatilis. The sequence continues at coordinate 183,455 of JAWQFJ010004164.1, forward strand.
GTGCTTTGTTTGCATTGCCAAGGGTTACACAAGGTGCTGGTACTTTGTTTGCGTTGCCAAGGGTTACACAAGGTGCTGGTGCTTTGTTTGCGTTGCCAAGGGTCACTCAAGGTGCTGGTACTTTGTTTGCGTTGCCAAGGGTTACTCAAGGTGCTGGTGCTTTGTTTGCGTTGCCAAGGGTCACTCAAGGTGCTGGTGCTTTGTTTGCGTTGCCAAGGGTTACACAAGGTGCTGGTACTTTGCAGGTGGTCAAGGACAACCTGAACCCAAGATGGCGTCCCTTCTCCCTGCCTGTGTCCACCATGTGTCAGGGTGACCTGGACAAGAAACTCCAGGTGGGAAGCCTGAGGGCGTCTCTCTGAACTTGGAAGAAGGGATACTAGAAATATTTTAATACCAAGAATTTATCGGAACATCTATGTTTTCCCTCCATTTCAAATGCCATTGAAGCTGCTTCTATTTACCTCTGTGTGAGAGTGTGTTAGTATGTGGCATTAAGTATATGTGTATGTGTGTAAATGCATGTGTGAATGAGTGTATATGTGTGTGTGTGTGCGCGTGTGTGTGTGTGCTGAATTTGCATATGCGTGGGTGTATATGTGTATGTCACTCTTTTTAATCTCTCTTTCTTTTTAATCTCTCTCTCTCTCTCTCTCTCTCTCTCTCTCTCTCTCTCTCTCTCTCTCTCTCTCTCTCTCTCTCTCTCTCTCTCTCTCTCTCTCTCTCTCTCTCTCTCTCTCTCTCTCTCTCCCTCCCTCCCTCCCTCCCTCCCTCCCTCCCTCCCTCATTCTCTCCTTCCCTCCCTCCCTCATTCTCTCCCTCATTCCCTCCCTCATTCCCTTCCTCATTCCTTCCCCCTCTCTCTGTCTCTCTCACACACACACACACATGCATTCATGCACGCATGGACACACTCACACTCACACATGCACACACGCACACACACACACACACACACACACACACACACACACACACACTCACACACACTCTTACTTGCCCCTCTCTCTCAAAGTCTATTGGTTGTGTTGCAGTTTGAGGTGTTTGACTGGGACAAGAACGGGGGACACGATTTGATTGGAGGATTCCAGGCCAGCGTCAATGAACTGCTGGCAGCCACAGGAGGGAAAGAGGTGAGTGGAGAAAAGAAAATCGGCATCTGCTTACATTCAGTACAAATACTCATAAAAGCTGCTTGGATCGAGTTTTTACATTAACAGTGGTATTTATCAGGTTTTCCTGCATTATGAGTGAAACACAGCATTGCTTAAATATGCTTTCAGTGAAGTCAAGGATAAACTTTTTGCAGAGGAGAGAATGTGTAAATGCAGTGCATAATTATTCCCCTGTTCTTCCGTTTCTTTCGTTAGACAAGGGGAGGAAACTGATACACTGTTGTCTCCCCCTTGATAGTTGCCTTTTCATCCCATATCAGGCTGGCATCTGTAGACTCTCAAGGGTTACCACCAATGTTTTGATAGGATACGTATTTCACCCAACATTAATGCATAATATGAATAGTGTGTGTGCATATTCAAAACGCTGC
>JAWQFJ010004164.1:190000-212500 GCA_034096865.1 Theodoxus fluviatilis
CCTGTCTTCAGGCTCACTCACGTCTTCGTCACATTCACACACACACACACACGCGCGCGCACGCGCATGCACACTCACATGCACACAGTCACTCACACACACACACACACACACACACACACACACACACACACACACACAAACTCACTCACTCACACACACACACACACGCACACACAGTCACTCACACACACATATAGTCACTCACACACACACACACACACACACACACACACACACACACACACGCGCGCGCACACACAAACACACACACACAGTCACACACGCACACACACACACAAACAGTTTCACACACACGCAGGCACACACGCACGCACACACACACGCACAAAGTCACTCACACACACACACACACACACACACACACACACACACACACACACACACACACACACACACACACACACACACACACACACACACAAACACACTCACACACACACACACACACAGTCACTCACACACACACACACTCACACACACACACACACACACACACACACACACACACACACACACACACATACACACACAGTCACTCATACACACACACACACACACACACAAACACACACACACACACACACAAACACACACACAAACACACACTCACACACACACACACAGACACACACACACACACACACACCACTCGCAGGATTATACGTGTACTTTTTGCACTATCTGTAGAACTTTCCAGAAACGAGAGCTGACACGGTTGTCTCGAAACAGAGCGAAGCGACGTCACGTTAACTTTCAAAAGCATTCCTCCTCGAGTACGTGACGTAACTAAACAGCCCTGTCGAAGGAATTAAGTCACAACTGGAAACTTTCACAATGCTCTCGCATCTTCCAGCATTTTCCAACATCTACAAATAGCATCTAATCATATATACATACATACACTACATCCTTGTGTTTACTTTATGCCGTCACTGCTGACACTGCATCTATTAAAGAAATTTAATTTCATGCTGCTGCTGCTGACACTGTCTACACATAGAAATTTCTCGCAGACACTGTTCATGTTGCTGCTTTTGACACTACTCTACATTTCTTTTTATCTCAGACAGATTTTTTTTTTGCTGTTACTGACTCAAAATGTCTACTTTTTCCCCCACATGCATAGTTCATATTGCTGCTGCTCCTGACAGCATGTTTCGGAATTCCTTCCACTGGTGGGCCACACTAGTGGACTCGTCCGAGGAAGGTGTGCGATGTTGATCGTTTAATTCCCAGTAACTCCCACACAGGATGACAACCAAAGTATACGTGCTCACTAGCTCACATATGCAATCTTGGATGGTTATTCTGCCCACAGAATTACACTACAGTGCGAATAATTGACAAACTCGTATACAGAATGCGCTTTCAGCTGAATTGGGTTACGATGAATATCATATTTGCAGCAGTCGTCAAGGTGATTCCGCTCTGTTTCAAGCATAAACGCCCATGTAAAAACGCAGCCAATCAGATGCTGCGGTCCGCCAGTGGAGCGGGGTCGGCACTCCTCTCCTTGGACAAGTCCACTAGTGTGGCCCATCAACAAAAGGGAATCCCATGTTTCTGTATCTTTCCCAGACCTACTTCACTCTACTGCTGCTGACGGATGGAGTGCTGACAGACATGGAGCACACCAGGGAGGCGATAGTGCAGGCCTCCAGGCTTCCCATGTCCATCATCATCGTGGGTGTGGGTCAGGCCGACTTCTCCGACATGAACGCCCTGGATGGGGATGATGGAGTGCTGAAGTCTCCCTCTGGACAGCCAGTGGACAGGGACATCGTCCAGTTTGTCCCCTTCAGGAAGTTCAGGAAGGTTTGTAGAAAGGATTCCTTTCAACTAGATACATGTTGTTTTTTTTTGTAGATTCTGTGTCATGATCATAAAGATAGATATATAAATATTAGTATAGTATATAAATATTAGTATTACATGTACATGGCCACTCATTACCTACTTAAAGGTCGCAAACAGTCAGGTTCCATCACTAACCCCACTCCCTGGGGAGGATTCCAAGGTGGTGTTGGTTCATGGCCGAATTCAAGGGTTAAAGCACTTGACAGCATGTCAGCACTAACCTCAAGGTAATTTGGGTTTACTTCTCCGAGGAGAGAGACAATACAGATTAAAGCACCTTGCTTGAATACACAACTCTAAAATCCGTGTAGCTTCATATGCCACCACAGCTAGAAGCAGAGGGCAGAGGGCGAGTGCCCTAGTCACTGGACAAGAGCCCCAAGCATCATGGCCAATGTTGACAGTGTGCCGTCTCTGACACGACGGAATCGGTCAATTCTATGAAAGAGTTGCCAAAAGACAAAGGACAGGGTGCTTCCTGAATTCCTGAAGTGAGTTAGGCACATCCTAAAATCTCAGATGACAAGTTTTCTCTCTTCCTCTCTCTCTATTTCTGTCTACGTTTCTGTCTGTGTGTCTGTCTGTCTCTGTCTGTCTGTCTGTCTGTCTGTCTGTGCATCCGTCCGTCCGTCAGTCACACACACACACACACACACACACACACACACACACACACACACACACACACACACACAAGCCCCCATCTCTCTCTCTCTCCCTCCCTCCCTCCCTCCCGATCCCTTCCTCCCTCCCGATCCCTCCCTCCCTCTCTCTAACTTATAACCCTGGGTTCCTGTGGTGGTCGGTGGTAAGGTTGGAGTCAAGTAATACGCAGGGGTGAAGTCGAGTTACTTTCCACTCATTATTGGCCGTTGGTACAAGCTATTAGTAAATGAACTTCTGGACCCGGGTGGTGAAATGGTCTCTCTGGCTGTGTGCCGGCTCCCCCTTATCAAGCGGATGCATGGACCTCACAGGAACCAGGGGGTGGATTGTTCCACAGATCCTAACCCATGGCTCTGGGGTTGTGTTTCTATTTGGCAGAAAGGAGAGATTACTTAATTTAACTTGCTTTGAAATTACTAATCACAAATGTTGCCTCATTCGGCATAACACAGTCTATTAAATGAATCATATGCCGTTGCAAGTGGTTGTCTTACTTGAGAGGAAACATCAGATTTATAGTCAAAATGTCACAATTCAGATGCCAGAGTGGGAGAATGGCTCACTAGCCAGGGGTCACGCTAAGGTAAGGAGTGACTGACAGGGCAGCTGCACCAACAATCAGACCAATAGCAGAGGAGGGGTCACAGAGCGGTCAGCTGGTCAGCTTGCCTTACAGAAAGGATGGGGAAGGGGGGGTGAAGAGAGGTCTGACACACAGGATAGGGGGGTGGGAGAGACAGAAGCAGGGATAACTGAATAGAGGATGAGCACAGCAGATGTACAATACACTTGGTGATAGGTGACCTTATCACACGCCAATGCCATGTTCTTTGTCTACCTGTAGGTGCCAATGCCATGTTCCATATGTTGCAGTCTATGGACCAGCAGTCAGCAGAGGAGCTGGCACGCCACATTCTGGCAGAGCTACCAGGACAGGTGGTGACCTACTTCAAGAAGAGGGGGCTGGCACCACGAGCCCCACCACAGCAGACCCCCCAGCAACCCCCTCAGCAGACCCCCCAGCAGCCCCCTCAGTAGTCTCCCCCCCCCCTCCCCCCAGCAACCCCCCTTAGTAGTCTTTTATTGGCACCACCAGTAGTTCTCCAGTACGCCGCCCCACCTCCTCACCCCCCACCCCCCCATCCCCCCTCCCCAGTAGATCTCCAGTAGCCTTCCTCAATAACCTGCCAGTAAGACAGGTCCTCACACCCCCAAGTATATCTCCAGTAGACTATCTCAATACCCTGCCAGTTGGCCCTCAATACTTCTGAGTGATCATCCCTCAACTCAAATGGATCCCTCCCAGCACGTCTTCTAGGAGTGACTGCACTCCCGTAATCCAGTCTGGGTCCCTCCGTTGAACAGCTTCCACTTTGAAACAGTCAGGAACCCTGACTAAGGGAGTGCCTCAAAACATGTTTTTGATGCTTTGTTAGAAGCTTGTAGCATAAACAGAATCAGCATTTCTTTTAGCAATCATTTGTCCTAGTATTGCAGGCACCCCCAAGTGTACTGGTAGTACATACATGTACAGTGTATTGTTCTAGTTGGACATGGAGGTATGGTTGCATAGTTTTCATAAGATTACATGGTGCTTGTATTGGTTCCTGATGTTTTGCCCTACACTTTGCCTTACACTTTGCCTGGATGTATTTTTCCCCGAGTATTTCTGTAAGGCACTTTTGGAAATAAATTTTCTTTGGAAAAAATGTTTTTCATGGACTAGCTTTAGACGAAAATGGATTACATACTGTGTTGCATTATTTGTATTGAAACATATCCCCAGTGTTAATCAAAGCTGCTTAACTCATTGAAGACGGCACTATTTTTAGCTCGTGTTGACTGGAGACGCATGTTTCTGGGCATTTTTACAGAAATTGCTGAAAAAATACTAATCAAGCAATGGAAAAACTGTTGCCATCATTAGAACGCTCTTTGTCTCCTCTATTCTTGTAGATCAATGTCATTCTCTTGTTAATTTTATTTTGAATATAGTATTGCAACAAAGATGGGTACCGTCTGGCGTGCCTGTATTTAGTTTGACTGGAGTGAGGCCGACTCTAAGCCGACAGCGTGTATGGATCAGTTTCCGATTCCTCTTCTTCTGTCAGCAGTTCGTGCACTATACCTATGATCTGCTCCTCTAAAACTGCATCTTTTTCATCTTCGGAAAAAGGGATCACATCGTCCTTCTCATCTGATGCTTCTTTCATAGCGATTTCAACAACATCCTCATCGTCCTGCCGCGACGCCATTGTGATTTAGCGTTGAAATTGCCCCTTGCCACATGTGTATACAAAGTCTGGCAGTGCCTTATCCTCTTCAAATTCAGAGACACAGACGATCTACAATGTTCCTCACTATCTTATAAGAGAACTAGACTACCTCGACTGGTTAAGAGCCCCTTACAACACGCACAAGAAATTTACATACGCACCGCATCATATGATGCGGTGCGTCGTCAACCCTTGCTCACCTCACCGCATCATATGATGCGGTGCGTCGTCATTGAGTTAAGATTGCTAATGACTGAAGTAAGCGGCACAGGTCCACCACTAGTTCCAGCCGAGGTGGGTGCACCTAGGGACACTGCTGTGCGTGAATCTCGTAGACAGATATTGCTAGCTGACTTGAATTCCAATGTCTTTGAGTCAAACGGGCGGAATGAAGACGGCGATGAGCTACAGCATGATGGAAAAAGCAGAAAGATTTTAGAATCCCTACCGCATGCATCTGATTGTTACTCCCATTGATAAGTGTATCAAGATTTGTATGAATATATAAAGGATCACTGATTTCATACAGGAAATGTGTGATATGGGCGTCCAAGAACGTTTCCACCTAAATTTACCACATGTTGAAACCAACACTTACCATTTTTGCTGCCCTGCGTGTCATAGAGAAAGATGGAGCAGTGCATAATGATGTGTCCTTTTCTTTTCCATGTTGTCGACTTTCTTGAGGGTCTTGCTCGTAGACAAATATTGCTGCTGTCTGATTTGTGGATGCCAATGAAAACCACAAACAACACCCTATGAAGTGTTCGATCCCAAGAAGTCATGCGAGGGTTTTGAACTCGAAATTAAAGAGAATTTACCTGCTGAAAGTACATTTACTTGTGCATTTCTCTGCTTTCAGTTGTTTAATGTGCTTAATAGCTTCATTAGCTATGAAGTATGATGGTACAAAATACTTGTTGTGCTATTTTTAATTTACAGCTTTGAAAATGCTGCTGGTTTTATTTCGGTCATGAAAATATAACTTGTAATCTTGCTATTTAGAATGATAATTGATCAGTTTGGAAGAATGTGCAATCCACCTGCTTCCAGTATGTAGATCTTGAGCCTAATAAAGGATAAATATACTATAGTATTCATGCTAGGCACCTTTGAACTACGTAATGATTCATGAAATTCCATCTTGTCTCTTTTGTTTTATTCAAAGTTTTGAATGTAGTTTTTCCATTCCAGATATGAATTTCTAGCTTTTTTCTTTAAACACTTTACCCCAATTGATTCTGGAATTACAGCAGTCAATCCAACTCGGGGGAAAGGCCTGCGTGTGCTTGTATCTGCTCGTCTCTGACATTTGTTTCTAAACCCTGCCTGCTTTTACAAGTTGTGTGGAAGCTCTTGTAGCTGAGGTCTTTATCAGCCTTGCTTCGAGGTCATGTTTAAAAGACAACAAATGGTGTTTAAGCTAAGTGTTTTGAGTCTCGAATGTAAATCAACGCAATGGTTTTGGTGAGGACACTATACAATTCTAGCTGTTTGAAGATTGTTATCAATGCATCTCCATGTTACATGAAAAGCTGCTTGAGTGCCAATTTAATGTTGCCAGGGTAACTATGCAACCAAGTATTTGCAGAGGATTATTGTTGTACCAGTGGTTAGGTCGTTTACATTCTAAGGCTTGCCTTTCTTGAGGTGAACGGTTTATTTCACATCATATTCATACCATGTTCTAATATCTTATGTCAATGCGACTTCACTTTTGCATGTTCAGTAACATGAATTGTTAAATACAGTTGTTATACCTGGTGGTGTTTACGCTATACTTAGGTCTTCTGATAATGTCTTACCTCACTTTTGATGACAATGCCCTAATTTTTGCTATAGTTCCGTTAATGTATTGTTTATTTTTGCGCTGCTAATTCTATAAGTTGTGTAGTTCTTCATGTCAGTCATATGGTATTATTAAACAACATTGTAGTTGTGTAGTTCTTCATGTCAGTTGTATGTATTACTAAACAATATTGTAGTTGTGTCTGCAACATAGTGAAGCTGCTGTAAAACATCCGCTTGATAAACACTTTTGACTTTCATCAATGTATTAAATGTAGGAGATGGTTGAAATTTATATTTTTAATTCTTAATCAGCATTGGATAATTTTAAACATCTTTAAAGTTTGCCCATTTATTTTAGTCTAGACATTTTTCTTTGTTTAGCACGCCAATTTCGATTTTGGAAATTAAGTGACAGTAATGTGAATGTCTCTCTGGATTCTTGTTTTTCATTGTTAGCATGTTTTGTAATAGACACTTCCATCAAGCGTTATTGTGAGGATGTGCAATAATGAACAAAAAAATTCAAATTAATATTTGTGAAAGGAAAATTGCAAGTTGAATCAATAGATGTGGCGTTAACTCGTCAAAAGAAATACTCAGTTGCTCAGCAAGAGACAATGCATGTTTGTTACTAAACAGTGACCTTGCAACTTTGATGAAATGACAGATGCTATATCACTATCACTTAGCCACTACTCTTCCATCATGTTGCACTCTTTAAAGTACTTTAGTAGAGCCACAATTTATTTGGGACCTGATGGATGGATAGTGTTTTATGGCCTATCAGCCTTTGTAGGCTATGTAAGGATATTAAGCACGAAAATCACTGGAAAAGTTCAGAGTAAATGCAAAGTCACAGTGTCCCTAGTTATTCACCTCTCACGAAACTCGTAGGGAGACGCGGTGGGTCAATTCTTGTCACCCCCAACCCACAGGGGGATAGGGACCTGAACTCCAACCTTCAGTTTGCCAGTTATGCTTTATATGTTGTTGGCGTTTTTACATGTATTGTGTAACTTATGTATATCAGCCATGCATTTTTATCAAGTCTTTACTTCTTTTTGGTAATATGTATTTTCATAGATTATTGTTACCCATATGCTTGCATACGGTATTCTTTCCCATTCTTGACAGAATAGAGCATTATTACCCCTCCAAGAAATTGTGCTTGTTTTGTTGTTACCCCTGGGGATGGTTAAGTTACCCCTGTGGATGGTTATAGTTACCCCTGGGGATGGTTAAGTTACCACTGGGGATGGGTTACCCCTGGGGATGGTTATGGTTACCCCTGGGGATGGTTATGGTTACCCCTGGGGATGGTTATGGTTACCCCTGGGGATGGTTATGGTTACCCATGGGGATGGTTATGGTTACCCCTGGGGATGGTTATAGTTACCCCTGGGGATGGTTATAGTTACCCCTGGGGATGGTTATAGTTACCCCTGGGGATGGTTATAGTTACCCCTGGGGATGGTTATAGTTACCCCTGGGGATGGTTATAGTTACCCCTGTGGATGGTTATAGTTACCCCTGGGGATGGTTGATTTACCCCTGGGAATGGTTAAAGTTACCCCTGGGGATGGTTATAGTTACCCCTGGGGATGGTTATAGTTACCCCTGGGGATGGTTATGAGTCACTCCATGGGCAGAAAATTGAAAAGAAGGCGCAGTACAGAGAAATAAGCTATTTGGTTGATATGTTTGATAAAAGTAAGTCAATCTTGGAAGCATTTTTATTTCTTAGCAAAGTTCTCATCATTACCATACATTTACATACATTACCATACATTTACATACATGTCAGATCTGCATTCACTTCAAAGGATGCATGATCATGTCTTTATTCAGTGACTACCCATTCCATCAAATAATGCTATTGTAGGAAGCTTACAAAACAAGCTTACCACACATTAAAATATCTCCTGTACAATTGCTTAATATCAATGATGAAAGGATGGATGGATGGCCATTAAGCATGAAATTCACTATAACAGTCTAAAGTTCTTTAAACACAATTCACAAGTCACGGTGTCCCTAGTTATTCGTCTCTAACAAATCGCGTAGGGAGATGTGGTGGGTCTATTCTTACCCCCAACCTACAGAATGCTCCTCAATAAAAACGGCAAGATCTATTACTTTGTAAAGAAACAAGTCAACACAGATGTGTTTATGATCCATTTTTAAAGGGATACAAATATGTGCAAGTCCTCCATCAAAACAGCTCTCTACAGCCTGAATACCACATACTTTTGTATGTTAAGTTTGCATGAGAAATAAAAATGTATTGACTTCAAGTCCTAGACCTTCTAGTCTTGAGTGTAGTGAGGGTGTCAGCAGTGGGTGAAACATATTTAAATAGGACATCTGTACAGATTGATGAACCCAAAGCCTCCTTCCTTGGAGGAAAAACCAGCCATCTCTGGCTGAGGCAAAGCTTGGCAACACTTCAACAATCGCTACAAGCATCGGTGGGCACACATGAAACATTAAAAGTATTGGTAAGCAGACAGTGTAGTTTGTCCCAACATAGAGTAGAATTGAACAAAAAATGCCCCACGCCTCCCCTGCCCTAACATAGGCATTCTCAGGCTGCCCAGGCTGCCTGCTGTGCCTTGGTTGCTCTCTTGTCCTTGTCCCTCCTTGACTCCCTGGGGTAACTTTGTGGTCAGGGAGCAACCTTGGGGAAGTGGTGTGTGAAGGTCCACACATGGGCGCATTTAGAACAACGAGTCTCAATAGAAAAATACAAGAGCTAGCACACACACTCCATCCCTTGGAAACAAAGGGTGGTATGGTAAAGGCAGCAAGGAAAGGCAGCAAGGGGCATATGGGAAAGGCAGCAAGGGGTATATGGGAAAGGCAGCAAGGGGTATATGAGAAAGGCAGCAAGGAAAGGCAGCAAGGGGTATATGGGAAAGGCAGCAAGGAAAGGCAGCAAGGGGTATATGGGAAAGGCAGCAAGGGGTATATGGGAAAGGCAGCAAGGAAAGGCAGCAAGGGGTATATGGGAAAGGCAGCAAGGAAAGGCAGCAAGGGGTATATGGGAAAGGCAGCAAGGGGTATATGGGAAAGGCAGGAAGGAAAGGCAGCAAGGGGTATATGGGAAAGGCAGGAAGGAAAGGCAGCAAGGGGTATATGGGAAAGGCAGCAAGGAAAGGCAGCAAGGGGTATATGGGAAAGGCAGCAAGGGGTATATGGGAAAGGTAGCAAGGGGTATATGGTAAAGGCAGCAAGGGGTATATGGGAAAGGCAGCAAGGGGTATATGGGAAAGGCAGGAAGGAAAGGCAGCAAGGGGTGTATGGGAAAGGCAGCAAGGGGTATATGGGAAAGGCAGCAAGGAAAGGCAGCAAGGGGTATATGGGAAAGGCAGCAAGGAAAGGCAGCAAGGGGCATATGGGAAAGGCAGCAAGGGGTATATGGGAAAGGCAGCAAGGAAAGGCAGCAAGGGGTATATGGGAAAGGCAGCAAGGGGTATATGGGAAAGGTAGCAAGGGGTATATGGTAAAGGCAGCAAGGGGTATATGGGAAAGGCAGCAAGGGGTGTATGGGAAAGGCAGCAAGGAAAGGCAGCAAGGGGTATATGGGAAAGGCAGCAAGGGGTATATGGGAAAGGTAGCAAGGGGTATATGGTAAAGGCAGCAAGGAAAGGCAGCAAGGGGTATATGGGAAAGGCAGCAAGGGGTATATGGGAAAGGCAGCAAGGGGTATATGGGAAAGGCAGCAAGGGGTATATGGGAAAGGCAGCAAGGGCTATATGGGAAAGGCAGCAAGGAAAGGCAGCAAGGGGCATATGGGAAAGGCAGCAAGGGGTATATGGGAAAGGCAGCAAGGAAAGGCAGCAAGGAGTGTATGGGAAAGGCAGCAAGGGGTGTATGGGAAAGGCAGCAAGGGGTATATGGGAAAGGCAGCAAGGAAAGGCAGCAAGGGGTGTATGGGAAAGGCAGCAAGGGGCATATGGGAAAGGCAGCAAGGGGTATATGGGAAAGGCAGCAAGGGGTATATGGGAAAGGCAGCAAGGAAAGGCAGCAAGGGGTATATGGAAAAGGCAGCAAGAGGTATATGGGAAAGGCAGCAAGGGGTGTATGGGAAAGGCAGCAAGGGGTATATGGGAAAGGCAGGAAGGAAAGGCAGCAAGGGGTGTATGGGAAAGGCAGCAAGGGGTATATGGGAAAGGCAGCAAGGGGTGTATGGGGAAAGGCAGCAAGGGGTATATGGGAAAGGCAGCAAGGGGTGTATGGGAAAGGCAGCAAGGGGTATATGGGAAAGGCAGCAAGGGGTAAATGGGAAAGGCAGCAAGGAAAGGCAGCAAGGGGTATATGGGAAAGGCAGCAAGGGGTATATGGGAAAGGCAGCAAGGAAAGGCAGCAAGGGGTATATGGGAAAGGCAGCAAGGAAAGGCAGCAAGGGGCATATGGGAAAGGCAGCAAGGGGTATATGGTAAAGGCAGCAAGGGGTATATGGGAAAGGCAGCAAGAGGTATATGGGAAAGGCAGCAAGGGGTATATGGGAAAGGCAGCAAGGGGTATATGGGAAAGGCAGCAAGGGGTATATGGGAAAGGCAGCAAGGAAAGGCAGCAAGGGGTATATGGGAAAGGCAGCAAGGAGTATATGGGAAAGGCAGCAAGGGGTATATGGGAAAGGCAGCAAGGAAAGGCAGCAAGGAAAGGCAGCAAGGGGTATATGGGAAAGGCAGCAAGGGGTATATGGGAAAGGCAGCAAGGGGTATATGGGAAAGGCAGCAAGGAAAGGCAGCAAGGGGTATATGGGAAAGGCAGCAAGGGGTATATGGGAAAGGCAGGAAGGAAAGGCAGCAAGGGGTATATGGGAAAGGCAGGAAGGAAAGGCAGCAAGGGGTATATGGGAAAGGCAGCAAGGAAAGGCAGCAAGGGGTATATGGGAAAGGCAGCAAGGGGTATATGGGAAAGGTAGCAAGGGGTATATGGTAAAGGCAGCAAGGGGTATATGGGAAAGGCAGCAAGGGGTATATGGGAAAGGCAGGAAGGAAAGGCAGCAAGGGGTGTATGGGAAAGGCAGCAAGGGGTATATGGGAAAGGCAGCAAGGAAAGGCAGCAAGGGGTATATGGGAAAGGCAGCAAGGAAAGGCAGCAAGGGGCATATGGGAAAGGCAGCAAGGGGTATATGGGAAAGGCATCAAGGAAAGGCAGCAAGGGGTATATGGGAAAGGCAGCAAGGGGTATATGGGAAAGGTAGCAAGGGGTATATGGTAAAGGCAGCAAGGGGTATATGGGAAAGGCAGCAAGGGGTGTATGGGAAAGGCAGCAAGGAAAGGCAGCAAGGGGTATATGGGAAAGGCAGCAAGGGGTATATGGGAAAGGTAGCAAGGGGTATATGGTAAAGGCAGCAAGGAAAGGCAGCAAGGGGTATATGGGAAAGGCAGCAAGGGGTATATGGGAAAGGCAGCAAGGGGTATATGGGAAAGGCAGCAAGGGGTATATGGGAAAGGCAGCAAGGGCTATATGGGAAAGGCAGCAAGGAAAGGCAGCAAGGGGCATATGGGAAAGGCAGCAAGGGGTATATGGGAAAGGCAGCAAGGAAAGGCAGCAAGGGGTGTATGGGAAAGGCAGCAAGGGGTGTATGGGAAAGGCAGCAAGGGGTATATGGGAAAGGCAGCAAGGAAAGGCAGCAAGGGGTGTATGGGAAAGGCAGCAAGGGGCATATGGGAAAGGCAGCAAGGGGTATATGGGAAAGGCAGCAAGGGGTATATGGGAAAGGCAGCAAGGAAAGGCAGCAAGGGGTATATGGAAAAGGCAGCAAGAGGTATATGGGAAAGGCAGCAAGGGGTGTATGGGAAAGGCAGCAAGGGGTATATGGGAAAGGCAGGAAGGAAAGGCAGCAAGGGGTGTATGGGAAAGGCAGCAAGGGGTATATGGGAAAGGCAGCAAGGGGTGTATGGGAAAGGCAGCAAGGGGTATATGGGAAAGGCAGCAAGGGGTGTATGGGAAAGGCAGCAAGGGGTATATGGGAAAGGCAGCAAGGGGTAAATGGGAAAGGCAGCAAGGAAAGGCAGCAAGGGGTATATGGGAAAGGCAGCAAGGGGTATATGGGAAAGGCAGCAAGGAAAGGCAGCAAGGGGTATATGGGAAAGGCAGCAAGGAAAGGCAGCAAGGGGCATATGGGAAAGGCAGCAAGGGGTATATGGTAAAGGCAGCAAGGGGTATATGGGAAAGGCAGCAAGAGGTATATGGGAAAGGCAGCAAGGGGTATATGGGAAAGGCAGCAAGGGGTATATGGGAAAGGCAGCAAGGGGTATATGGGAAAGGCAGCAAGGAAAGGCAGCAAGGGGTATATGGGAAAGGCAGCAAGGGGTATATGGGAAAGGTAGCAAGGGGTATATGGGAAAGGCAGCAAGGAAAGGCAGCAAGGAAAGGCAGCAAGGGGTATATGGGAAAGGCAGCAAGGGGTATATGGGAAAGGCAGCAAGGGGTATATGGGAAAGGCAGCAAGGAAAGGCAGCAAGGGGTATATGGGAAAGGCAGCAAGGAAAGGCAGCAAGGGGTGTATGGGAAAGGCAGCAAGGAAAGGCAGCAAGGGGTGTATGGGAAAGGCAGCAAGGAGTATATGGGAAAGGCAGCAAGGGGTATATGGTAAAGGCAGCAAGGAGTATATGGGAAAGGCAGCAAGGAGTATATGGGAAAGGCAGCAAGGGGTATATGGGAAAGGCAGCAAGGAGTATATGGGAAAGGCAGCAAGGGGTATATGAGAAAGGCAGCAAGGAAAGGCAGCAAGGGGTATATGGGAAAGGCAGCAAGGAAAGGCAGCAAGGGGTGTATGGGAAAGGCAGCAAGGAGTATATGGGAAAGGCAGCAAGGGGTATATGGTAAAGGCAGCAAGGAAAGGCAGCAAGGAAAGGCAGCAAGGGGTATATGGGAAAGGCAGCAAGGGGTATATGGGAAAGGCAGCAAGGGGTATATGGGAAAGGCAGCAAGGGGTATATGGGAAAGGCAGCAAGGAAAGGCAGCAAGGGGCATATGGGAAAGGCAGCAAGGGGTATATGGGAAAGGCAGCAAGGGGTATATGGGAAAGGCAGCAAGGGGTATATGGGAAAGGCAGCAAGGGGTGTATGGGAAAGGCAGCAAGGGGTGTATGGGAAAGGCAGCAAGGGGTGTATGGGAAAGGCAGCAAGGGGCATATGGGAAAGGCAGCAAGGGGTGTATGGGAAAGGCAGCAAGGAAAGGCAGCAAGGGGTATATGGGAAAGGCAGCAAGGAAAGGCAGCAAGGGGTATATGGGAAAGGCAGCAAGGGGTATATGGGAAAGGCAGCAAGGAAAGGCAGCAAGGGGTGTATGGGAAAGGCAGCAAGGAAAGGCAGCAAGGGGCATATGGGAAAGGCAGCAAGGGGTATATGGGAAAGGCAGCAAGGGATGTATGGGAAAGGCAGCAAGGGGTGTATGGGAAAGGCAGCAAGGGGTGTATGGGAAAGGCAGCAAGGAAAGGCAGCAAGGGGTATATGGGAAAGGCAGCAAGGGGTATATGAGAAAGGCAGCAAGGGGTATATGGGAAAGGCAGCAAGGGGTATATGGGAAAGGCAGCAAGGAAAGGCAGCAAGGGGTATATGGGAAAGGCAGCAAGGAGCAAGGGGTATATGGGAAAGGCAGCAAGGAAAGGCAGCAAGGGGTATATGGGAAAGGCAGCAAGGAAAGGCAGCAAGGGGTATATGGGAAAGGCAGCAAGGGGTATATGGGAAAGGCAGCAAGGGGTATATGGGAAAGGCAGCAAGGGGTATATGGGAAAGGCAGCAAGGGGTATATGGGAAAGGCAGCAAGGGGTATATGGGAAAGGCAGCAAGGGGTATATGGGAAAGGCAGCAAGGGGTGTATGGGAAAGGCAGCAAGGGGCATATGGGAAAGGCAGCAAGGGGCATATGGGAAAGGCAGCAAGGGGTATATGGGAAAGGCAGCAAGGAAAGGCAGCAAGGGGTATATGGGAAAGGCAGCAAGGAAAGGCAGCAAGGGGTATATGGGAAAGGCAGCAAGGGGTGTATGGGAAAGGCAGCAAGGAAAGGCAGCAAGGGGCATATGGGAAAGGCAGCAAGGGGTATATGGGAAAGGCAGCAAGGAAAGGCAGCAAGGGGCATATGGGAAAGGCAGCAACGGGGTATATGGGAAAGGCAGCAAGGAAAGGCAGCAAGGGGTATATGGGAAAGGCAGCAAGGGGCATATGGGAAAGGCAGCAAGGGGTATATGGGAAAGGCAGCAAGGAAAGGCAGCAAGGGGTATATGGGAAAGGCAGCAAGGAAAGGCAGCAAGGGGTATATGGGAAAGGCAGCAAGGGGTGTATGGGAAAGGCAGCAAGGGGCATATGGGAAAGGCAGCAAGGGGTATATGGGAAAGGCAGCAAGGGATGTATGGGAAAGGCAGCAAGGGGTGTATGGGAAAGGCAGCAAGGGATGTATGGGAAAGGCAGCAAGGGGTATATGGGAAAGGCAGCAAGGGATGTATGGGAAAGGCAGCAAGGGGTATATGGGAAAGGCAGCAAGGGGTGTATGGGAAAGGCAGCAAGGAAAGGCAGCAAGGAAAGGCAGCAAGGAAAGGCAGCAAGGAAAGGCAGCAAGGGGTATATGGGAAAGGCAGCAAGGAAAGGCAGCAAGGGGTATATGGGAAAGGCAGCAAGGGGTATATGAGAAAGGCAGCAAGGGGTATATGGGAAAGGCAGCAAGGGGTATATGGGAAAGGCAGCAAGGAAAGGCAGCAAGGGGTATATGGGAAAGGCAGCAAGGCAGCAAGGGGTATATGGGAAAGGCAGCAAGGAAAGGCAGCAACGGGGTATATGGGAAAGGCAGCAAGGAAAGGCAGCAAGGGGTATATGGGAAAGGCAGCAAGGGGTATATGGGAAAGGCAGCAAGGGGTATATGGGAAAGGCAGCAAGGGGTATATGGGAAAGGCAGCAAGGGGTATATGGGAAAGGCAGCAAGGTCCGGGTGGAACACAGCATCAAGACATGATATGTTAACCTACAACTGCCCAGTCTGTAACGTTAAAACAATATTGATGCTTGGAGCCTGTCCTACCTTCTTAGTCTTACAGAGACCACGAACACTACATCGAAAAGTGCACTGAGACTGCGAACTGCAGGCAGTGGTAGACATGCATTTCTTGCTCTACGTCAGCATGCGTCATGCTCAGGACTGTGCACATCCTAGAATATCACGCAGCTTGTGCTGCCAAGACATCTCCCTCAACAGCAGGATAGTAGTGGTCTGCATGGTGTCGGGGCCTGCTCCAGCAACTGTCAGCAGGACAGTAGTGGTCTGCATGGTGTCGGGGCCTGCTCCAGCAGCCCTTGCACCGCCAGCACCAAGCAGCAACTGGGATGAGTGTTGGGATCTGAGCCATGCAGCGACATGGAGCCCGCCAGCTTTTGGTTCTTGTTTGTTCGTTTTCAGCATCCCTTCATGAGCTGCTACAGTGTCTCTCAATGTCTCCTCCTCATCCAAGGGTTCCCTGGCCGGCTCAAACATGATGGACATCAGAACAGAAAACTGCTCAACCCAAATGAGTGTACTCTGCAGTGCTTCAAAATAGAATGCAGACATTCCCAAGGAGAGGTCCATCAGATGGTAGCTTTGAGAAATTTCCACTCATTTAACACTTGGCACGACAGACTTTGGGGAGAGCTTGCCGAGGGGAGTGTCTTCTCCATCAGTGTCTCATGCGCATGTTGCTCGATGAGAAACAGCCAGTCACCCTTACATTCTTGCGGAGCCAGATCTTTCCAGGGCATACCACAACACTCGAGGCAAGAGGGGAAATGTACTTAACTAGAGTAGCCAAACCCGACTCTCATTTTCACAACTCATCAACAGGCTTTAGGAGAGCTCTAAACCCAAGCTGACAAAGTGGTAGTCATACTAGAATTGCCAGAATACTCAACTACGTTCCAGCAGTCTTTCCGAAAGATGCAGCATGTCACAACCGCTGTCGAAACGTCTGACGCCCGTTTCACCACAATACATCAACACATAAATTAACAAGGGCAGGGACAAAGTTGGGGTGGTGATACAATCAGAGGGCCTTATGTCTTCCTCATGTTTCCATGGCCATGTGTCTTCTCTGTGTATCAATTTGCCTTGCGTCTTTTTCTGTGTATCAGATGGCCTAGTGTTTTCTGTTTCTCAGAGCTGGAAGATGGAGTCAGCTTGAAGAGCCACTGACTGCGTAAATCCTGCACAGCTTGACTTCACACCTGGCAAGGTAATTCCTGCACAGCTCGACTTCACACCTGACAAGGTAATTCCTGCACAGCTTGACTTCACACCTGGCAAGGTAATTCCTGCACAGCTTGACTTCACACCTGGCAAGGTAATTCCTGCACAGCTTGACTTCACACCTGACAAGGTAATTCCTGCACAGCTTGACTTCACACCTGGCAAGGTAATTCCTGCACAGCTTGACTTCACACCTGGCAAGGTAATTCCTGCACAGCTTGACTTCACACCTGACAAGGCAGGGAGACAGACAATGGCAAGCTCTTCACTTTGCAGATGGCCAGGGCTCTCCAGAGAGCAGAGGGGAAACACGGTCATCCTATGGAGGTAACGTTTCAACTGCCAGGTCTCCCCTCACCATCAAGCACACTTTGCAAGGCAAAGGAAAGCAAATCCAGAGTGACTACCATACATCCAGAGTGACTACCATACATCCAGAGTGACTACCATACATCCAGAGTGACTACCATACATCCAGGGTGACTACCATACATCCAGGGTGACTACCATACATCCAGAGTGACTACCATACTCTCATTACCAGGTGTCCTCTCCCAGTCGGCCAGTAGAGCCAAACCAGGCATTCCTCACCAGTCAATGGGGATTTCATGTTTCAACTGCCAGTTTTCTCTCCTCAACTGTGTCCTCTCCCAGTCGGCCAGTAGAGCCAAACCAGGCATTCCTCACCAGTCAATGGGGATTTAAAGTTTCAACTGCCAGTTTTCTGTCCTCAACTGCCCAGTCTCTCCCCAACCACCAGACACACATCACGAGGCAGGAAGGCAACAGCTATCCTCAGCTGGCAAAGACTCTTCGCTGTTCATCACGGCAAGTGGACAAGACCCCGTTTGCCCATGGAGTTGTCACAATTCACTGATGAAATTTTGCCCTCAGAACACGAGCAGACCCGAGGGCAGAGACCAAGTCACTGTGGCTGTCACACTTGTCACACCTGCACGGCCAGGTTCCTCCGCTGCACCTCGATGACCTGCTGTACCTGTCCCTCTGCAATCTTCTTCATCTCCATTCGGAGGTTGTTGGCGTTGGGGAGCCCCTGCAAAACACCACACAGATCTTGGAGATTTAGGGTGTGCCTGCGTTGTGTGGGAGCATCAGCTTGGTAACGACAGGTCATTCTCTTCAGCCAGAGATTCTGTGATTTAAGGTGTGCATGCCTTGTGTGGGAGCATCAGCTTGGTAACGACACGTCATTCTCTTCAGCCAGAGATTCTGTGATTTAGGGTGTGCATGCCTTGTGTGGGAGCATCAGCTTGGTAACGACACGTCATTCTCTTCAGCCAGATAGGGTGTGCATGCCTTGTGTGGGAGCATCAGCTTGGTAACGACACGTCATTCTCTTCAGCCAGAGATTCTGTGATTTAGGGTGTGCATGCCTTGTGTGGGAGCATCAGCTTGGTAACGACACGTCATTCTCTTCAGCCAGAGATTCTGTGATTTAGGGTGTGCATGCCTTGTGTGGGAGCATCAGCTTGGTAACGACAGGTCATTCCATTAAGCCAGAGATTCTGTGGTCTCTGGAGTGAGCAAGAATGGGAACAGATCTATTAACCCTTTCCTGACGGGTAACAAGTATTTCTCGTTTAGGCCAAGCACCCACCAGCACGAAAACATAAACACATAGATGGAAGCAATAATAATTTATCTGATGCATCCTAAAGTTTCATGATGATGGAAGCTCAAACAAGTGAGTTATTGACTCTTTTTTTTTAATCACCCAAGAAAACCCCAGGCAGGAATTGCTGTTTTGAGTTGGAGACGTCAGTCAGAAAAGGGTTAAGACTACATCCACCCAGTTTGTAATAACTGGGCAGATTCTGTGATACTGTCAGTAAGATCGCAAAAAGAAAGTCAGTATCTTTTTAACACATTTGCTGCATCATTGGAGAAGATCCAGGGAGGCAGGCAACCATGTGATCTAAAGTACGGAGGGAGATTTCTCCCGCCAAACTCACCTTGACGAAGAACTTTGTGACTTGGTAGAGTTTCTTGACACAGTTGCGGTACAGAGGATGGTCTGTTCCTACGCCGTTTGCCACCAGCACTTTGCGAACTGTGGCCTCCAGTCTCTGTGGCAAAAATGGACACATGGATCGGTGGAAAGCAAACACAGAAATAATTCTTAACTATTCAAAGTCCTCAACTGAAAATAGAAGTGCCGGAAATTCCTGTACAGCATCATCAACCTGTTGCATATTCAAATCTTCAAATCTTTATGGTAAGAACCACAGCACTGCGCCTCGCACATCGTCAAACCCCAAAGCACGCTCACCTATATCTGCCTGTCAAAAGACATGGGTTGCATATTCAAATCTTCAAATCTTTATGGTAAGAACCACAGCACTGCGCCTCGCACATCGTCAAACCCCAAAGCACGCTCACCTATATCTGCCTGTCAAAAGACATGGTTTCAACAAGCGAGTAGAGGCTGAGGGGCTGACCGTGTACTCATGCAAGAGGGGAGAGCACTGAGGGGCTGACCGTGTACTCATGCAAGAGGGGAGAGCACTGAGGGGCTGACCGTGTACTCATGCAAGAGGGGAGAGCACTGAGGGGCTGACCGTGTACTCATGCAAGAGGGGAGAGCACTGAGGGGCTGACCATGTACTCATGCAAGAGGGGAGAGCACTGAGGGGCTGACCGTGTACTCATGCAAGAGGGGAGAGCACTGAGGGGCTGACCGTGTACTCATGCAAGAGGGGAGAGCACTGAGGGGATGACCATGTACTCATGCAAGAGGGGAGAGCACTGAGGGGCTGACCGTGTACTCATGCAAGAGGGGAGATCACTGAGGGGCTGACCATGTACTCATGCAAGAGGGGAGAGCACTGAGGGGCTGACCCTGCACTCATGCAAGAGGGGAGAGCACTGAGGGGCTGACCATGCACTCATGCAAGAGGGGATAGCACTGGGGGGCTGACCATATACTCATGCAAGAGTGGAGAGCACTGAGGGGCTGACCGTGTACTCATGCAAGAGGGGAGAGCACTGAGGGGCTGACCATGTACTCATGCAAGAGGGGAGAGCACTGAGGGGCTGACCGTGTACTCATGCAAGAGGGGAGAGCACTGAGGGGCTGACCATGCACTCATGCAAGAGGGGAGAGCACTGGGGGCTGACCATGCACTCATGCAAGAGGGGAGAGCACTGGGGGCTGACCATGCACTCATGCAAGAGGGGAGAGCACTGGGGGGCTGACCATGCACTCATACAAGAGGGGAGAGCACTGGGGGGCTGACCATGCACTCATACAAGAGGGGAGAGCACTGGGGGGCTGACCATGCACTCATACAAGAGGGGAGAGCACTGGGGGCTGACCATGCACTCATACAAGAGGGGAGAGCACTGGGGGGCTGACCATGCACTCATACAAGAGGGGAGAGCACTGGGGGCTGACCATGCACTCATACAAGAGGGGAGAGCACTGGGGGGCTGACCATGCACTCATACAAGAGGGGAGAGCACTGGGGGGCTGACCATGCACTCATACAAGAGGGGAGAGCACTGGGGGGCTGACCATGCACTCATACAAGAGGGGAGAGCACTGGGGGCTGACCATGCACTCATACAAGAGGGGAGAGCACTGGGGGGCTGACCATGCACTCATACAAGAGGGGAGAGCACTGGGGGCTGACCATGCACTCATACAAGAGGGGAGAGCACTGGGGGGCTGACCATGCACTCATACAAGAGGGGAGAGCACTGGGGGCTGACCATGCACTCATACAAGAGGGGAGAGCACTGGGGGCTGACCATGCACTCATACAAGAGGGGAGAGCACTGGGGGCTGACCATGCACTCATACAAGAGGGGAGAGCACTGGGGGGCTGACCATGCACTCATACAAGAGGGGAGAGCACTGGGGGCTGACCATGCACTCATACAAGAGGGGAGAGCACTGAGGGGCTGACCATGCACTCATACAAGAGGGGAGAGCACTGGGGGGCTGACCATGCACTCATGCAAGAGGGGAGAGCACTGAGGGGCTGACCATGCACTCATGCAAGAGGGGAGAGCACTGAGGGGCTGACCATGCACTCATGCAAGAGGGGAGAGCACTGAGGGGCTGACCATGCACTCATGCAAGAGGGGAGAGCACTGAGGGGCTGACCATGCACTCATGCAAGAGGGGAGAGCACTGAGGGGCTGACCATGCACTCATGCAAGAGGGGAGAGCACTGAGGGGCTGACCATGCACTCATGCAAGAGGGGAGAGCACTGAGGGGCTGACCATGCACTCATGCAAGAGGGGAGAGCACTGAGGGGCTGACCATGCACTCATGCAAGAGGGGAGAGCACTGAGGGGCTGACCATAAACTCATGCCAGAGGGGAGAGCACTGAGGGGCTGACCATGCACTCATGCACTGGTCAGCCCCCCAGTGCTCTCCCTCTTGCATGAGTGCATGGTCAGCCCCCCAGTGCTCTCCCCTCACACATGAGTACATGGTCAGCCCCCCAGTGCTCTCCCCTCACACATGAGTGCATGGTCAGCCCCCCAGTGCTCTCCCCTCACACATGAGTGCATGGTCAGCCCCCCAGTGCTCTCCCCTCACACATGAGTGCATGGTCAGCCCCCCAGTGCTCTCCCCTCACACATGAGTGCATGGTCAGCCCCCCAGTGCTCTCCCCTCACACATGAGTGCATGGTCAGCCCTCAGCCGCTACGTGATTGTTGAAAACCTGTCTTGTGACAGGCGGAGATGGCGAGCATGCTTTGGGGGTTTGAAGACATGCAAGGTGCAGGGCTGTGGTTCTATCCTAAATTTTACGTTTATTTAAATACCTTGACATTGCCTCCTGCAAACTGCTAGCACCCTAGCATGGGAAAATCTGGCATAACTCGTTGGACACTTTCGGAAAATAACAGGCAAAAATAGGCCAATGAGTGTCAATGTTTAATCTCAAACAATAAAAATTATGTATTTGAGTTCTCAGGATTCTGTCTTTTAGTTGGGTTTTTAAAAAATGTTTTTTAATGACAATTTAAATCATATAATGGTTATATAAAACAAATAAATACAACCCAGAAATGACAATTTTCCCAAAGTACACCTGGTTTTCCCATGCAGTCATTTTTGCTCAAAAACTGTTCCAGTAACTTAAGCCTAGTTTGGCATGCATGGTTTTTGCCTATCTTACAAATTGTCCTTGATCACAAAGAATGAGCAATCCTGGACAGTGGATGGAAAAAAATGTATCCAGCAGTATATCAATGTGCAGCAGTTGGCAAACGATATCTAGAAAATATAACAAATATGAAATAATGACATCCATTAAAAAAATTCAATATATGCCTTTGACAACTGTTTTCTCAATGAGTCTAAAACATTTAAGTAACAGCATGATATACATACAGGGGACATTGTACACAGTATACAAGCCACATACATGCATGCAGACTGCTACGTTTACACCAAGCCTTTGTCCAGTCCAGTACTGGCAGTGATCCAATCCATTGCACTTTGCACCAAACCTGTGTCCAGTCCAGTACTGGCAGTGATCCAATCCATTCCACTTTGCACCAAACCTGTGTCCAGTCCAGTACTGGAAGTGATCCAATCCAGTACTGGAAGTGATCCAATCCAGTACTGGAAGTGATCCAATCCATTCCACTCACCCGTTTGTGTCGCTCCGACCGGTT
>JAWQFJ010004164.1:217500-230940 GCA_034096865.1 Theodoxus fluviatilis
ATAGCCATCAACCATGACATCATCATTCTGTTGCCAGGACAGCCATAGCCATCAACCATGACATCATCATTCTGTTGCCAGGACAGCCATAGCCATCAACCATGAGATCATCATTCTGTTGCCAGGACAGCCACAGCCATCAACAATGACATCATCATTCTGTTGCCAGGACAGCCATAGCCATCAACAATGACATCATCATTCTGTTGCCAGGACAGCCATAGCCATCAACCATGACATCATCATTCTGTTGCCAGGACAGCCATAGCCATCAACAATGACATCATCATTCTGTTGCCAGGACAGCCATAGCCATCAACAATGACATCATCATTCTGTTGCCAGGACAGCCATAGCCATCAACCATGACATCATCATTCTGTTGCCAGGACAGCCATAGCCATCAACAATGACATCATCATTCTGTTGCCAGGACAGCCATAGCCATCAACAATGACATCATCATTCTGTTGCCAGGACAGCCATAGCCATCAACAATGACATCATCATTCTGTTGCCAGGACAGCCATAGCCACCAACCATGACATCATTCTGTTGCCAGGACAGCCATAGCCATCAACAATGACATCATCATTCTGTTGCCAGCATAGCCATAGCCATCAACCAAGACATCATCATTCTGTTGCCAGAACAGCCATAGCCATCAGCCATGACATCATCATTCTGTTGCCAGGACAGCCATAGCCATCAACCATGACATCATCATTCTGTTGCCAGGACAGCCACAGCCATCAACCATGACATCATCATTCTGTTGCCAGGACAGCCATAGCCATCAACCATGACATGATCATTCTGTTGCCAGGACAGCTACAGCCATCAACCATGATGTCATCATTCTGTTGCCAGGACAGCCACAGCCATCAACCATGACATCATCATTCTGTTGCCAGGACAGCCATAATCATGAACAGCTTTTGACTTGCTTGACACTTAATCCCCAATCACTGGGCAACTTAATCTAATAATCACTGGCATCTAATGACTAACATAAAAGTAGGCAGATACGACAAGGCAGAGAGAAATAAAAGTCAGCAGAAACATATACTATAGAACTCCAAGCTTTTGATGGTGACAAAGAGCCATTAAAACTTACAATAAGTCAGTGTATAAGTGTCAGGAAAAATGGTGTCAAAAGAGATGGAATTTATCATGTATTGACAAATGCAAAGGTAAACAAAATGTATTCAATTTCAGAAAAGTTAAAGTAGACAAAAGAGTAGAGAGAGAATATACTGGATATCTGAGACAGGAATCATTAGCTGCCAGATCATATCGGACAACAGGATTATAGATATAATGCTGGGAAAAAGAAAGACTTTAAAAAATTGCAAGCAATGTAAGATTATGGGAAATCATAAAATATGAACTTACTAGACATCAGGATAAATGATGTTGGCGGTTTCTGTGGTATATATATTCACATCATCGGGACTGCCAAGGCGTCTGAAGCCCACATACAGCTGGCAAAGAAAAAAAAATCAATGACAAACACATAAAGAATATACACAAAACTAAAAACCATTCACACTGCAGCATGCTTCCACTGTTTTTGTCTGGGACAAATCTAGGAAGAGTGCAAAAGCACGCCCAACTACCGCCAACCACAAATAACTGCAAGCGATCTCTCCATTGAGGGCCAATCAGGGATGGTTTTTGCTGTGCTGTTCCTTTGGGTCATTTCTGCCTCTTGTGCACACTGGGTCAACCATGTTATCCTAGCCAAGTAATAAGGCAATATTGTATTCTGATACTCCTGAATATTGTATGCAATTTACTTCTTCCTGAGCAAAATTACTTTGGTTTTACAACACTTAATGACAAAGTGATTCTGCATTGGGACTCTATACACTGAAGTATTACATCAGTCAGGAAAGCCTCCTTTATCCACGATTAAAAATATTGTGTGTTTTCACATCCCTCTTCCACCCCATTCCATGCACTCACCTTTTTGACGGGCGGAAGACCTTCCTTGACTGCATTCCCATCCTCCTTGAAGTGGCGCAGCAGGTCCTGGACGTCCACACCCGTCTCCTCTGCAAGCAATCAGAGCCATGTCTCAGGCATTAGATAAAATGATACCAACACAACTATGCACTATAATACTCACGAACGCGCTATGACAAATCTGTGAGCAGCACAGGGCAAAAGGTTGGGTATGCCGTGTTCTCCCTGACAGTCAGATGCAGGGGCTTCGTTAGCAGGTTCGTGGTTGGGTTGCTGCGGAGTCTGGGCAGGCAAGCTAGACAGTCAGATGCAGCGACAAAGAAGCTGCGAAATGCTGCAGAAGCTGTCTCCCTTTGTATTTGGAGGAAACACTCGCTGCCCTGATAGGCTTGATGTCTTTCACGGTTTGATCTGCAAGATGTCTCCCCAAGGCACATAAGTGCTGTTTGGGGCCGGTTGTGCAAGTGTTACTGGGACAGGCCTCACAAGCACAATAACCGCAGCATTCCAGCTGCTAGGGGAGGCATCAATGCAGCACAGGCCGTATGCCAGTCTTGGCTTCTGAGCTTGCCGAACCATTGATGATTACAGAAATAAGGATGAAAGAGAGTAACTGGCATCTCACAATCAAGGCAAATTCATCATTGCTTGATAACTGCCTTTGATGAATGATCATTCTTGCAAAAAAAAGTTTTCATTATTTCTATGTACGATACATTTCTTCCTTAAATCTTTCGAATATAATTTCTCCAACGAGACAGTTCACAGTGCAGCTTCTTTCTCTGCTTGTTTCATTCCATTACATCTATAAGTCTCAAGAGACCATGCACATTTGTCCTCTGGGCGGGTTTGGAGGCAGAGTCTACTGCAGCAGAGCAGGTCTATCCCAGGCAGTTGGTCCCTGGCAAAGTGATTCTGTCTGGTTGTGAAGCCTGCTGGGAAATGGTGCCATCTGTGCTTTCTTCTCTCCTCTTTTCAGAAAAGCCTTTGGAGCCGGCCACAATAGTGGACTAGTCCAAGGAGAGGGGTGTGGGAAGGACAGCCAAGATGGCGGGCCAGAGCATCTGACGAACTGCATTTTAACGTTTTTTTTAAATCTTCAGATTATTTTGTCATTTTGTGTGTGAATCACCACAAATTCACTGCAGATTAACCGACCAAGATCACTTGCCAAGCTGATGCTGTGGCCCGCTAGCTTGTGAGACTCGCCAGCTTGGCTGTCTTTTCCACACCCCTCTCCTTGGAAGAGTCCACTAGTGTGGCCCGTCTCTGGAGGCTTTTCCCTTCTTTTCCTGTTCTTCTCTGTCTGCCTGTCTGCCTGCATGTCTGCCTGCCTGCCCGCCTGCCCGCCCGCCCGCCCGCCCGCCCGCCCGTCCGTCCGTCTGTCTGTCCATCTGTCTGTCTGTCTGTCCGTCCGTCTGTGTCTGCCTGTCTGTTTGTCTGTCTGTCTGTCTGTCTGTCTGTCTGTCTGTCTGTCTGTCTGTCTGTCTGTCCGTCCGTCCGTCCGTCCGTCCGTCCGTCCGTCTGCCTGTCTGTCCGTCTGTGTCTGCCGGTCTGTCTGTGCACACCTTTCAGCTGAGATTTGGCAATTTGGTCTCACATTTTTGAGGCCTCAAGTTTAGCTCAGTCTTCCTTGTGCTAAGGTCTCTGATGACCAAGGTTGCAGGTCCAAATGATAAATGGAGGATGGACAGATGGGTGGATGAATGGATGGATGGATGGATGGAGGATGGACAGATGGATGGATGGATGGATGGATGGATGGATGGAGGATGGATGGATGGATGGAAGATGGATGGATGATGGACAGATGGATGGATGGATAGATGGAGGATGGACAGATGGATGGATGGATGGATGGAGGATGGACAGATGGATGGACGGATGGATGGATGGACGGATGGATGGATGGATGGACGGATGGATGGCGTTTTATGGCCTATCAGCCTTTGTAGGCTATGCAAGGCCATTGAGCACGAAAATCACTAGACCAGTTTAGAGCAAACACAAAGTCACGGTGTGTCCCTAATTATTCGCCTCTTACGAATCGCGTAGGGAGACGCGGTGGGTCAATTTTTACCCCGAACCCACAAGGGGTATGGATGGACAGATGGATGGATGGACAGATGGATAGATGGAGGATGGACAGATGGATGGATGGATGGATGGATGGATGGATGGATGGATGGATGGACAGATGGACAGATGGATGGATAGATGGACGGATGGATGGATGGATGGATGGATGGATGGGTGGATGGATGGATGGACGGATGGATGGATGGATGTATGATGGACAGATGGATGGATGGATAAAGGATGGACAGATGGATGGATGGATGGATGGATGGACAGTCGGACGGATGGATGGATGGATGGATGGATGGATGGAAGGAATTCAATTCACTTGCATTGTGCACACTTCCAGTCCAAAGGCTGCCCAGAGGCACACGCAAAATCAATCTCCATGCTTTCACGTGGCAATGGGATGACACTAAAAGAGGTCAACTCAGATGCCCTAGATATCGAGACCTGCTTGGCAGAAATGACACATCTTGAGGCCTCTTACTAGAACCCTCAGTCTTGTCTCCTGTCATAATTCGGAGTCCAGAGGACTGATGCTACAGGGTGAAAAGCTCGATCTCCTGCTGAACATCTTGCAGGTGGCACCCTGAAGAGACGATAGGCACTGGACCTCAGATTTTGAGGGTGGGGGTGGGTGGGTGAGTGGGGGGAGGTGGGGGGTGGGGGATGGGGGATAGGGGGTGGGGTGGGGTGGGGTGGGGGTGGGGGGTAGTGTTGGGAGAGCAGCTGCTGCAAGTATGGTGGAGTGGCAGGATTGGCCTGGCTGCATTCTAAAGTTTTCCCAAGGATCTTGATAGCTGTACGCTGCCTAACTGTAAGTCCGTGAAGTTTGTGTAGCAGTGGTGTCATTTGACAGCCCCTCCTGCCCCCAGTGATAATAATAATAACAATATGTTTATTTATAAGGCGCACTTCCTCCACACAGTCAAAAAAGTACATAGTGGAGCTCTAGGCACACACACACACACAAAAACACGCACACATTATCATACAGTTTGAGCCTGGACATGAAACGCACATACGCACGTTATAATACAACATGCATCCTACACGTGAAAAAAACACACACATGCGTTATATACAAACATGAGCCTGAAACATTCAGCAAGTAAGAAATATTCATGTTTGCATGTTCATGTTTGCATCAATATGCATTTGTCTCCATAGACAAGCTAACAAGTCTGTCATGAAAGATCCAATTGCTGAAGTTGGATCAACCAAGGGGACAGGATTTTCATCTACTTTCAGTGTCTCTCTTGTCTACAAGTCCCCAGGTTCAATATTGGTCATTCATTCATATTTAGCAAATTCTGCTCTTATTCAAAAAGTTGTGTAATTGTTGCAAATATTACTTGAGAAGATAATCCCCTTGTAAACAGTAGCTTCTTTCACTTTATTAAACATGAAAATGTGCTTCACACATTTTGTGCAACCATGCACAGGATATCTACTTCTGGAGCTATTCTTGCTGCCAGGGCATTCTTCCATCATGAAATGGAAAAACAAACCAAGTTCTTCCTGGGTTTAAAAGACAACTGTAGACAAAAATTTCAAGTGAATGCTTTCTTTCAACTGTGTTTTAAAATACTCTAGTTTTCAATATTTTCTAAGGCACGAAAATTAATCAAATCATAGAGCCAGTATTTAAAATCAATGCTGACCAATTCAGAATTGACAGCTCCCAGCATTGGCGAAACACTACAGATTGCAATACAGACTGAATCATCTACTACAACATTAATCACGCAGTGAGGCATCAGAAAGCATCAGTTTTGGCCTTGACTGCTTGTAAGTTGGGAATGTACAATATGCTCAGATGCCACAGAGATTTATACGAGGGCAAGTCAAATGAAAACCTTCAGAAAGTTACAAAAAATCGTAATAATGCATCGGTGAATTTCGATGGGTTTCTCCCATTCGCTTCTCAAAAATGAACGACAGATGTGTTGCTTCTCTTTGGTGCATGTTGCAAGTGGGGAAGCCATCTTTACAATACTGCTGCACCGTAGAATAGTGTTTCTACATCGTGCTGCCACCTGTCGGTCACTCTCCAAACAAAAAGTACACTGTCAAGCGTTGTTATGAATTTTTATCGCACTTTCAAGGTTTTTGTTTGACTCGCCCTCATTCTTCAAGCTTTCTTGATGCAAAACATTGATTCCTCTTAGAGAGTCATCCATGTCATAAGTCCTTTACACTGGTGCAGACAACCCGAGCAAGACAGACAGAAAAAGTCTTGGTCCCCTGGCAGGGCCCAAGCCGTCAAAGACTATATTACTTATTCATTATAACTACATAACCCATCTACCAGTCATATGACTGTACTACTCTAACACTCATGCATTTGCCGAAAGTCACACACGTATCACCCCTTCTTCCTGGCTTCAGCACAATGCTGAACAAGTAATGAACACCATCCCCCTGGATATGCTCAATGATAGATTCTTGTCCACTGACTGTATCAATTTTCAACATCAGGAAGACTGACTGAGTGTGATAGAACTGGGCATCAGATGCTCTGTCAGTGGCTGTTGCAGGTAATCAGAACCACTGTCAGGGCACTTGTTGTATGATGCATCACAGTGCAACATTAGGTTATTAAGCAGGATATGTATGCAAATTGAGTGAAATTTTACTGTTAAACAAGGGCGTATTTTATTAACTAGAAAGGCAACATAAGATCACTTAAGAGGATGTGCAACTTGTGAATGGTTCTGCTTTAAAACAAGGGCTCATTTGAAAAACTAAAATAAGCAACACAAGATTAATAAACAGGTTATATCAGTTGTGTATGGGTTTTGCTTTAAAACAAGAGCTTACTTAAGACGTTAAGTATAAAAAAGCAACACAAAGTATAAAATGAAGCAACACAAGATTATTAAGAGAATGCGCACATTGTGTGTGGTTCTGCTTTAAAACAAAGGCTCACTTTAAAAACTAAAAAAGCAATTGAAGATGAATTAAGAAGTTATGTCAATAGTGAATGATTTTGCTTTAAAACAAGACTAGAGCTTAAGTATTTATTAAAAATTCAAGATTATTTAAGAGAATGTGCAAATTGTGTGTGATTTTACTTTAAAACAACAGCTCTCGTTATTACTATTTAAATAAACAAGATTTTTATAAAGGTTATGTGAATTGAGTAGGATTTGCTTTAAAACTTAATGAACTAGAAAAGCAACACATGATTAACTAAGAGGATATGTAGAATTGCATTTGATTTTGCTTTAAAACATGGGCTTAGTTAATAAACTAGAAAGGCAACACAAGACTATTTCAGAGGACGGGGGAGTTGTGTATGGTTATACATTTGGCCCAAAAGGAAATAGGTGACATGCACATCTCATTTCCAGTCATCTCTCAAGCACCTGCTTCAACCATAGCATTCATGAAAAAAACAAAAAACTCTTCACATGCAACAAACTTTACACACCAGGAGGATCAGACAGCTTTTTTTTTCAAACACTTTCCAAGAGTCATGTCACTCAAGTTCAAACTCAAATGCTGCATTGGGCACCGTATAGAAATGATAGGCTCATGACAGAGATGCTACGAGAGCGCTAAAACCACTTAAAGGAACTTTCTAAATTAATTCACAATTCAAATCATATAGGTACTCACTGCTCTAGTACAAAGGTATCAATGCCATGCTGTGCAAGTAACCCAATGTCCATGATTATTCGATTTTAAAAGCACAACTGTTTTAGAACCCTAGCAAATCAAAGCAAAGTTGTTCATGGTACAATACTGCATGCAGTTAAATCTAACGAAGTTACATGCTGTTAGTGACTATGAGTGTCATGCTTTTCTAAATTTAACACTCTCTATAAATAATGTAAACTCTCAAGGAGGTTTAGTTTTTGTTTTCGATGATTTCGCAAAACCTGCAAGAAAAAAAAAGCAGGGGCATGCACTGACAGACATGTCAGCAGTTCAGAACACACATGCAACACCAGCAAGACAGACACCAGACACATGCAGGATTATCATCATGGTGCCAAATGCTAGAGACATTCAAGCCAAACTATGCAAGTGGTATGAGGCAACTGCAAGACATCTATACATATACATTATAATACAACACATGCATGCATACTCAAAGATATTTGTGCAGACTCATGGACATACATATATGTATATGCGCAGACATACACACGTGCAGGGACATATACACACTCACTCAACTTCTTCCTCCTCCTTTCTTTCTACCCCATATCCCCTCAGCCACCTCCACCCCCAATTTTTACATGATGTTCAGTTCCTAGCAGACGCTAACAGGGGAGACCACCGTCCTAACTCGCACTACAACTTAAGTGACCTCCCTTCACCAAAATGGCCTCACACGCAGCGTACCTTTCCGCGTGCATTCTACTTGCTAAAGTAAGTGTAATATTGCCACTTCTGATGTTGGATAAGTGACTATAATGAATGTACATGATTGAAAGGCACATCTGTTCAATCCATATATCATCCATTACTTCTTTTGTCCATATTTACTAGTTTTACTTGTTCTCTCTCTACATGCGTCACACACCGAAATGGGTTAATGACCTTCTCTTTCTATGGTCCATAAAGATCATGATGCATGTACATTAGTGATGTGTCTGTTTGATCTGTATGTTATTTTGATGGTTCGTAACTTCTCCTCATACTTATCAGCCTTCGTTGTTTTCTTTCAGTTGTTTCAATCATTCGTTTGAGGACTCAATAAACCTGGACTCAACTAAATGCACACTTGTGTTATGATTCATCTATGATTGAAACATGCCCGCCGTACAATGCCCCATTGCCGGATGCGACTACGTCACGCAAGACCTGGAGGCCAGCATCGTGGTAGCGCTCCTCACCGCACACGCCACAACTCACGCCCCAGCCGCGCCACAGCTCGCAGCCACCGCCAAAGTGGAGAGAGTACGACGACCTACCATCGCCATAGGTGGCTCAACTGAAGACTGGCAGTACTTCACCACCAGATGGAAGGAATACGTGTCCGCCACCAAACTCACAGGAGCTGACATCACCATCCAGCTCCTGGAATGTTGCGACGAGCCACTCCGCAAAGACTTGACGCGCTCTGCAGGGGGCAGTCTCACCAACAAAACCGAAGACGAGGTTCTGGCCTCCATTCGACAACTGGCGGTGCAACAAGAAAACACAATGGTGGCACGCGCTACTCTCCACGGCATGCGCCAAGACCGCGATGAACCGGTGCGTGCTTTTGTGGCCAGACTTCGCGGTCAAGCCAGCATCTGCAAATTCCAGCTCAAATGCCCATCCCCTGCATGTGCAACCATCGTCTCCTACACTGATCAAATCATCTGTGACGTTCTCACCCGGGGAATAGCTGACCAAGACATCCAACTGGACCTACTCGGTGAAAAAGATCAGGACATGTCTATAGACACAGTGATCAGCTACATAGAGGCCAAGGAGGCCGGCAAAAGATCTGCTGGCAAACTCCGGGACTCGCCTCAGCTTGCATCAGCCATTAGCCAATACCGACACCAACAGAAGGCCCAACTCCAAGACAGATTTAAAGATAATGGACTTTGCCACTTCTGTGGCCTGCGCGGCCACGGTGTGCGTGCTCCATTCAAAGACCGCCAACGGGTGTGCAAAGCCTTTGGCCACAAATGCGAAAAGTGTAACAAATACAATCACTTTGGCTCCGTCTGTCGCAGCGCCGCCAAACCAAAACACCCCTCCCCTACAAATGATGCCTCTACACTCTTTCTGTGCGCACACTCACAAGACCATAGTCACATTCAACCTCCACGCACAGTCGGTATCAACCACCACGTCTTTGATACATCCACACAAACTTGGGTCGAGCGCCGATCAAAAGAACAACCCCTCATTGATGTGAAGGTCACAGTCACAACTGGACTAGGGTTCTCTCGCCCACGTGGTACAAAACCACACATTCAAACGGCCCTTGCAGACACTGGCTGCCAAAGCTGTCTCTCGGGAACTGACCTACTTTCACATGTAGGTTTGACACAAAACCACCTCCTCCCTGTCCAGACAAAGATTAAGACAGCTGATAATGGCGACATCCCCCTGTTAGGAGCCATCCCCCTCACCCTCACTGCCGCAGGCCGAAGCACTACACAACTGACATACATCACTGATGCCATACATGACAAGCTATTCCTGAGTAGGGAAGCATGCACCGAACTAGGGATCATCGACCCCACCTTCCCGCACAATACTGTCAACGAAATGTGTGACGCTTCCGCCTCACATGACCACGACAATGCATGCAACTGCCCCCCACGGCAGAAGCCACCAGCACCGCCCACGCTCCCCTACCCACCCACTGAAGAAAACCGTGAGAAACTGGAACGATTCCTGCTAGACCACTACCGGTCCAGCACATTCAACACCTGCAACAAGCAACCCCTACCGATGATGGAAGGCCCCCCACTACAACTCATGATTGACCCTGACGCTGAACCGGTTGCATATCACACCCCAATACCTGTACCCATCCACTGGCAGGACGAGGTAAAAAACGGCCTCGACCAAGATGTTCGCCTCGGCGTACTAGAACCTGTACCAGTCGGCGAGCCCGTCACATGGTGTCACAGGATGGTGATATGTGCCAAAAAGAATGGCAAACCAAGAAGGACTGTCGATTTCCAACCCCTCAACCGGCACGCCACGCGTGAAACCCACCACACACCCTCACCATTCCACCAAGCGCGATCTGTCCCCACTGGCAAGAAGAAGACTGTCCTTGACGCATGGAATGGTTACCACAGTGTGCCGATACGGGAGGAAGATCGCCACCTCACCACCTTCATCACCCCCTGGGGAAGGTACAGGTACAAAACCACACCTCAAGGCTACATCGCCTCCGGTGATGGTTACACACGCCGCTATGATGAAATTGTCTCCATAATCCCCAACAAGACAAAGTGCATTGACGATGCCCTGCTGTGGGCAGACAACATTGAGGAAAGCTTCCACCAAACGGTTCATTGGCTAGACACCTGTGGTCGACATGGCATAACCCTGAATCCCGACAAATTTGTCTTCGCCAAAGACACCGTTGAGTTCGCAGGGTTTGAAATAGGTCCGTCTGATGTGAAACCAGCCAAACACCTGACCGATGCCATCTCGAAGTTCCCCTCGCCAAAGTCCCTCACAGACCTACGATCTTGGATCGGGTTACTCAACCAAGTGGCGTACACATTCAGCATGGCAACTGAAACTCAGCCATTCAGAGACCTCCTGAAACCGAAGACACCGTTCATCTGGACCGACGAACTCGAACAATTATTTCAGACATCAAAGACAAACATCATCCGCGAGATGGAGGAGGGGGTCCAAATCTTTGAGAAACATCGCCCCACATGTATAGCCACTGACTGGTCTCAAACTGGACTGGGTTTCTGGGTGCTACAAAAGCACTGTGAATGCTCCCCCACCCGCCCCTTCTGCTGCCCTCACGGCTGGAAAATCTCTCTTGTTGGAAGCCGCTTCACCCACTCTGCTGAGGCCAATTATGCCCCCATTGAAGGTGAAGCTCTCGCAGTGGCGGTGGCCCTAAACAAAGCTCGACACTTTGTACTCGGCTGCGACAACCTCATTGTCGCCGTGGATCATAAGCCACTGTTAAAAATCTTTGGCGACCGATCACTCCACGACATCACAAACCCAAGGCTGCGCAACCTGAAGGAAAAGACACTGGGCTTCCGCTTCCAAATGGTCCATGTTCCAGGCAAGAAACACAGGGCAGCCGACACGATCTCCAGACAGCCCACTGGACAGGCCGAAAAACTCACCTTGACAGACGACATCGCGTCACTTGAACACCACTCTACTCCATCCTCATCCGGCCTTGCTGCTATTCGCAACCCCGCCCCGGACACCGAATTCGTTGAACCACTCGACTTGTCTGCATTTCAGCTGTCAACGGCTCCCATACAGAATGTCACTTGGGATAGAGTGCGTACAGCCACCACAGGTGAGCTACACCAACTCACCGACTTCATCCAGTGTGGCTTCCCACCTCACCGCCAGGATCTGCCCCCCGACCTACGCGACTACTATCAGTACAGAGATGACCTCACCACTGTCGATGGCGTCATCCTCTACAAGGCCCGTGTATTGATCCCACCGTCCTTAAGAGACGAGGTCATCGCAACCCTACACGCGGCACACCAAGGAACAACTTCCATGGCTGCGCGGGCAGAATCATCTGTATTTTGGCCGGGTCTGACCTCAGCAATACATGACAAGAGAGCATCATGTCAACACTGCAACCGCAACGCCCCCTCCAACCCCAACCCCCCACCAACACCCACGGCCAGTCCCCAGTACCCATTTCAACTCATCTGTGCAGATTTCTTCCACTACAAAGGCCAACACTACCTCGTGATTGTGGATCGATACTCCAACTGGCCTATCGTGGAACGCGCCGACAACGGATCCAAGGGCCTCATCACATGCCTCAAAGCCGCATTCGTCACATTCGGCATTGCTGAGGAACTCACGTCAGATGGCGGCCCAGAATTCAGATCAGCGGATTTCCAACGCTTCTTAGCACAATGGGGAGTCCATCACAGAGTATCCTCCGTCGCTTTCCCCCACAGCAACTGCAGAGCCGAAATTGGCGTCAAAACCACCAAACGTCTCCTCATGGACAATATCGCTGCAGACGGATCATTAAACAACGACGCCTTCCAAAGGGCAATTCTGCAGTACCGGAACACCCCCGACAGAGACACACGCGTCTCACCAGCACAATGTCTGTTTGGACGATCCATTCGGGACTTCATCCCCATTCTCCCTGGCCGATACGAACCTCACCACATGTGGCAGGACACACTAGCGCGCCGTGAAGATGCCTTGCGAGACCGCCACATCAAGTGCGCAGAGCGATTGTCAGAGCACACCAAACGCCTCCCACCACTGGTCGTCGGCGACAAAGTGAGAATCCAAAACCAGACTGGACCTCACCCATTGAAGTGGGACAGAACCGGCGTCATCATCGAAGTCCGTCAATTCGACCAATACTCCATCAGAATTGATGGATCCCGACGCATCACATTAAGAAACCGCAAGTTCTTGCGAAAGTACATCCCTGCGATTGCTCCAATCGTCAACTACGGACGACTCCAACTTCCCTCGCCCCCACTGTTCAAGATAGACAAGTGGACGAACTGACGACTTTCACACATTAGGACATACCACTGTAGATTCCCATTTCAACATTTATTCTTCTGATAAATGCAAGTCACGTCCATGTTACAACATGCTGAGTCAAAGACTGAAAATGACGTAATTAGGAGGGACAATGAGGAACAGTCATGAAGGGGTTGTCTCTCTTAGATTACATTCCCAAACATCTCCCTTTTTCTTTTTCTTTTTCTTTTTTTT
>JAWQFJ010004172.1:0-5000 GCA_034096865.1 Theodoxus fluviatilis
TGGAGCATATATACATGTTGTGAGCCCAAGTAGAGGCGTCGTAACACGCGGCATACCTGGAGATGATGGAATTAAAAAGGCTGTACTTCACGTTTTCTCTGTGGGAGCTTTGGCTATCGATAGAAGGTGATATCGTTATTTTGGTCGTGTATACTATTGTGCTCGCTCACTGCGGACTGATGTATTTATGTAGTTTTGACTCGAAGATTGTGATAATCAATCGCACTGAGAGAACAGGTCTTTCTGGATCAATGTGAAGGATGTTAGTGCAGAGGTGTATCTGAGTGATACATATGTCAGACTCAACTTAACGAATGTCTTATGCTGGATAGTTGCAGGTTTGATAACTTATTTATGTTTCATTTCCTTCCATTGTGTCTGTGAATGGAATCTACAAGAAATGTCTTTATTGTTATAATATATTGGCATTTAGTTTCTCGTATATATGTCGGCTAGTCGTACTGTGGTCGTAGTTCTGTTGGCATCATTACATAACACATGGCGTGAACATTGTGCTGAATTTTGAATCTTAATGCATCCTTCCTGTCAACCCCTTCCCCCTTTCCTTCCCCCCTTTTCCTGTCCTTCTCTGCACATTGCCAGAGAGGTGTTCCTGAATGGCGTCGATGTTGCTGTGACCGTGGACTTGTCAGTGTTGCATGTGTGTTTGGCCTGCCGCCTCGTGTCGTGACTGTCTGATGTGAAGGCATGACTACAAGAACTCCCCGTACTCCTCGCAGCTGCGAGCTGTGCTGTGATGGAAAGACTAATTTGGAGTCTTCGGAGAGAACCTGCAGACTGTCGCAGAGTGGAAGCGTAACTCCAACTCTTTGTTGCCAGTTCTTGTATGCTTTTTCTTCATACTTGGGTCTGGTTCATTTCTTGGCTGTAATATTTTTCCACATATTTTGTGTCTTCATATACGTGAGGATGAGCGTAGCCTTCGTAGATAAGTGTGAGTATACGGATGGCACTCTAAACTTCTACCATAGCTAGGCTTTCTTACTGTTTTTTATGAATGTGTAACACAACGCACGAGCGTTTGCTTTAGAGCTCGAAATCGACTTCTTGTGTGAACAGCTTTAAGATGTTGCAACCCCCGTAGCTTTCCCCCTACATTAGGATTGACGTACACTAAACATTAGGATTCATCATTATAAAAAGTGTTCCTTGAAGCCCACCCTGTTTTTCGAATTGCGGACAGGAAAGTGAGTACAAAATCACGAAGATTGTATTGGACTCTGGTTGACGAACTTGCCGTAGTAAATCATTAGCTTCAAGCCTAACAGTAAAGATACATTTGAGCAGATTTCCTTTTCAAAAGTTTTTTTCCTAAAGTTGGCTACTAAAGACATGAGAGCAGCTATTACCTGTTCACATCAAAGCGCTCACTGCCTAACGACAGACTTGTGTATCCAGTCGCGAGCGAAGTCCATTTTCGAGCCCTGAACCAATCCTTGTACTGTCAGCATGCATTCTTTCTTTCCTCTGTACACGCGTCGATCGTTCTGCATGGTTCTGGTAGCGTGGGACGGCAGTGATACGTGTGTGTAGCAGCAGTCTGTGACGAGAGAGCGAGAGTAAGCGAGAGCGAACGCAACACTGGCCGCAAGCCACCCTTGACTTGACGACAAGGCTTCATCCCGAGGAGTCGGAAGCAGAATGAGCAGGGACTGCCTAGTAGTAGCAGTCCCACGCAGTCCCAGCCAACCTCTGCTTCCGTCCCCCCCTTCCCATCAGATGGCTGCACCGGAGAAATTAATCTGAAAACTCAATGTCCCTATTGCAGCCTTATAACCGGATCGAAGATCTCGTGCGCATGACGTTGTGACCGTATCCCTGGTACGCTGTGTACGCACCGCCTTCCATCCGACCCGCGTATTGAGGCGGATGAGGAAAACTGTTTTCGCTAAGAGATGGATGACAATTATTCTTCACGTTCAAGTGGGAAAATATAGCAGGGAAGAAGTTGCCATCATTGACTAACAAACAGCAAGTGCTACTGATTTACCTCCCCTCCCCATCCACGTTGTAATGCTCCCCAGGTACCATGAACTTGTTTACATTGATCTCAGCTTGGTATCGCGTGAATATGTAAGGGTTTTTTAATGTCCATGTGATTGAGTGGTATGGAATATACAAAAAACAACACAACAAATATTTGCAGGCGAGTTCAACTATCGACTAAGATATCCCCATGATTTCATTGTGCAATGTTTGGAGTGTGTCGGATGAGGTCTCTCACATATGTAGACAGCGCTGATGACGGCAAGCTACGAAAACAGTCTTGGCCCCCGACGCATACCACAATTTATCCTTCGGGACGTGACGGGAACCTCCGGTGAGATGCTATCGTATATTTTAACATACCATTCGGGAAAAGGACGTTGCTGTAATACAATATTTGTTTTCACTTAGTGGATAAAATATGTTTCAAACTGTTACTCACTGGGTTTTGTGTTCTCTTTGTGTGTGTTCGAGATTGTGTGGCGTGTGAAAGGTTTTCCTAGACGTTTGAAGTAGGTAATGCTGATGGTCAGGTGTGAATTTACTTGATGTGGACGTATTATTATGAACATGAGAAGAATACGGTAAAAACCTAGAGCTCATTTAGGTTTTTGCCGCCCAAGACGAAAGAGAGGAGGGGCATGAATATGATGCTACAGTCGGGATTCATACATGAGTATACAAAGGCTTGTTTCCGCAAACATGGGATCAAACGTAACATACACCTGTTTAGGCCTGAAGAGAAAATAAATGTAGTTACGGTAACATGACCAGAATTAATAGGTCGGCCTGAGGTCGATTAAAAAAAAATTTAAGAAGAGGCCAGATTGAACAATGGGCACAAATTAATCTTTCATTGAAATAAACTGATTGTTTACTAAAATAGTGGATTCCCTGAGTCTTCACAGGGCAGGGAAGATGAGTTTGCACACAATTCCTTTATTACTATCGATTTCTTCCTTTTCCTCCCTCTCTTTTAATTTTAAACACAATCAAAAAATTCATGGCAGAATAAAAAATTGTTGGTCGAGTTACCGCAACCAAAAGTTTCAATACTTTTTTGTTTTTGCCTTGCCATTAGCCCAGACCTACGAAAACTGGGAATCAAAGGAGCTCGAGCACTTACATTCATTTTAGGCTTGTACGCCATTTTGTTCACTCTCCACATGTGATAGAGCTTAATTAATGTACCTGCTAATAAATGGGAAATGAGCTGTGCCTGATTAACTGCCTCTTCATAATTCATCTTTGAACGCCCCTTTTTGATAGAAAAATGCCATTGCTTGCGATCTTACGATGTTCCAAAAGATATTTAGGCCACTTCAGCGAAATTTAAGTAATTTCATTTCGTAAATCGCAACATCTTTAAATGTGTTTGCCACGTGCATTAAATTCATAAAAATGACACGATGAAATGGGGTTGCAGGCTGAATTTTTTAATATTAGAAAAGGACATTTCACCAAATGGAAAATAAGAAATTTCGCACACCACCTCCTGAGGTCAGTTATTTGATGAGTAGGAAAAACATGTCACCTGTTGGAAAATCCTCGACTAGTACATCACTTTTCGAAATCACGCGCCGAACCCCGTTTTCTATCTGAACTCGAACGTTCTCCTTCGGTGACATGCAAGTTCATGCTAAATTATGTGAAAGAAACCGTATGACAACGCACATTATGCACATTTTGAGTGATAACCTTCAAACATTTCTCCTCAGAAAGTTTGACCTTATCTCAGTACGGTCGCAATTATTGATGTTATGTGAACAGTTATCTACACAGTGGCTTTGTGTGCGTGCGTGCGCGTTTGTGTGTGTGTGCATGTGCGTGTGTGTGCGTATGTGTGCGTATGTGTGTAAGTGCATGAGTGCGTGCTGTGTGTGTGTGTGTGTGTGTGTGTGTGTGTGGAGTATATGGTAGACCCCATTGTTACGGGGATCCACAAAAACGAAATAAAACAGGTCCCGGGTTACTTACATGTCTTTATATTTCAACATAAAAACATGCCCGTAACAGGGGTAGAAAAGAAAAATAAAAAGAATGTTACATTGGTATATGGCTCAAACACAACATCCTCAATAACCCATTCTTATAAAATTACACCTACTCTTCACCTACTCAACTCCCAACGGGAAAAATAAAAAAGCACAAGTAAACTGTCGGTCAGCCTTCTTATATAAAACATAAAAGCATGTAGGTCAGCCCTCGACAAGTAAAAACTATCAACCTGTGTAAAACTCTCGCACCAACCTTCCAACTCAGGCCACTCCCTCTCTCTGCCCGTCTCTGCTGTGTGTGTGGAGTCGATCTCTTCTCTTCGTCTGCTTCTCTCTTCTGTGCTTTGCCTTCCTCCACTCTCTTCTTCGTCTGCTTCACTCTTCGGTGCTTCGCCCTCCTCTTCTCTTTTCTTCTCACCTAGCAGGCGGACCGATCTCTATCTTCTGTATTCTCTCAGTAGGCGGACTAATCTCTCTCCTCTCCGTAGGCAAACTGATCACTATCTTCTTGCTCTCTCTAATATAGCTATCTTCTCACAACCAACTCACGACCCACCTTTTCTGACTATTACTCATATCTCAGAGCGAACATCGCTCATCACCCCTAGGGCAGAACTCAACTCCCACCCACCCTCCATTTCTATACAGTCGTTGGACTACCAACTTTACCAGCAAAAACCAAGTCTCTCTCAGGTGAGATACTTCCGAAAACCCACTTCCCCATTACACCCATGTTGAAGTAACAGGCTTACAAAAATCCCCATCCTTACATTAGAATTCCTACTGATGTATATCTACGGCATGGACATTTGTAACTAGTTTTTATCTGTGAAAAAATTGCATTAGGATCCGCAACGCTTCAGGTAACGGCGTTTCTTGCGCCTGAATTAATACTCGTCTAGTTATGTAACTGTATTCTCATCACTTTGGCAAGTGTGAAGCATTTAGCTGAACGATTTCCTGCAACAATAGAAAACGGCTCAATTCTTCTCAACT
>JAWQFJ010004172.1:7500-22500 GCA_034096865.1 Theodoxus fluviatilis
ACATGTAAGAAATACAAATAGCATCCAAATCGACAATTTTTATAAATGAAAGATTACTCGAAAGTGTCGTGAGACCTTTGTTCCCCATTTTTCTTATCGCGCCACACGTTTTCTGGGCATGCACGACACGTGATTTCACGTTCAACTACAAGTGTGACCGGGAACCCAAAGCAAGTCAGTCTGACCACGGACTCTTCGGTCAAATGGAGATACAGCAGGATTTATACTGATGAAAGCCACTTTAACAATTTTGACATCGCACATGATTCAGAAAGCTGAACATCACCACATATATTGTACTCTCTGAGCTTCAGACTTCAAAACCATCGATAAATGTGTTTTTTAACCTGTATACCGAAAGATCGTGTATTAAAAACTGCATCTGGCTGCGCAACATCCCACCTCTTCACTATCCTGAGCATGTCTGTCTTACAATGGTGTCGGTATATTATGTGATATCTTTGTATACAGGAGACTTTCTTCTATACGAACAGTGCATTTTTATCAGCCATTAAGGGATATCCTTTGATCTAGAAGCTAATGAAATTACCCATCTCTGTGATGTTCCCTTGCTAATACACGTAGAGCACTATCCGCAGACGTTCAAATGTCTCCACAATGCCTATTTTACTGCACTCGTATTCAAACAAATAGCAATGACCAAGCACTGCATACATGATAATTTGAGTATCATTTTGAAGAAAATTCCTCACTCTTTGTGATGAGACAACAGTCCGAAAATGGCCTACTGTGTCGCACTCACTCAATTTGAGAGAACTGATCACACTTTGGAGATGATTTGCTTCAGGCGGGCCCTCAAGAAGTATATCAAGGATTGCTGCAATGTTACAGAATGCAGAAACAACGGGGCTTTATATTTAAATAGATGAAAGATTTTATCTTAATCCAAAAGAGAATGAAGCATAATCGATTGCTGTAGAAAGCTGCAATTATCAGCGAGGTCTTGGTTTGAATGGAACCAGACGACACAGACAAGGAAAGGTAAAGCGTTGGTTTAACATAGCGACTTCTCAGCCATAGCTGGGGCTCTAAACGCTTAACACTTTACCGTTGTATTGTGCTAGAATTTTGCAACAAAAAGCACAACGAAAGACTCTCCTACTCGTTCTCCATGTGAGTGAGTAAGTAAAGTGAGTAAGTAAAGTAAGTAGAGTAAGAGTAGAGTAAAAGTAGGGGTAGGGGGAGGGGGAGGGGGAGGGGGAGGCAATGCAAAGCCATTGATCACGAAAATCACTACAGATGGTTAGAGTATGAACAGGTAAAGTTTGCATTGCCTTGATTATTTGCCCATTACGAATTTTGCAGGAAGAAAAGGTGGGCGTGTTATTTTATTTTACCCCCGATT
Organism: Theodoxus fluviatilis; assembly: GCA_034096865.1. NCBI lineage: Eukaryota > Metazoa > Mollusca > Gastropoda > Cycloneritida > Neritidae > Theodoxus > Theodoxus fluviatilis. Next base: position 8,867 of record JAWQFJ010004172.1, read on the forward strand.
CTCAGGAAATCCTTGTAAGTGTTTTTACTTTTCACGCTTAACAAATATTTTTATAATGAAACTCACATCTTGATTTTGCATTGAGATACAGCAACTTTGATGAGTAACATCTGTTTGTTTTCGATGCTCGACGAGAAAGATGACAATGAACATAGTTCTACGGCCTATTAGCCTTAGTAGGCTATTGAAAGCCAATGAGCACGGAAGTCATCAAAGCTAGTTAAAGTAATAACAAGTCAAGTCTCGATTTATTTGATCATTTTCAGGTAGGGAGATGCGGTGTGTTTATTCTTTTCCGCAACTCTCAAGGGCGATCCTCGATAATACGTGTCCTGTGGAAGTTGCAGAACACACGCCATCTTGTCTAGTCCATCACACCACATTGCCTTTACTGCTGGGGACTGACAGGACACTTAAATGCTAGGGAGTATGACCTTTAGTGTGTCAGGTTTGCCCACAGTTATATAAAAAAGAGAATTGCTTCGAGCCGTCTATTATGCTCAAAACTGAAATGGATTGTTGCACTGAATGCAGAGTTGTGACGATTTCTTCAACAAGCCACCCAAAATGTGCATGACATGCATTTTGGTTTATTTCAACTATTCCGAAGAATGCATTCACATTTAAAATCTTTTACGTATCAAAACTGTCTAATGAGAAAGATGTGTTCCGAATGAAAACGGCGCTGATTATTCCAGCCCATTGTTTTGATGTTCAATTTTGTAAGCAAATGCGAAACAGATGTTTCTAAGTGGCTTGAGTTTTTTCGTCGACTGTTTTCAAACATTGTAGATCCAATGGTGCATTTTTTTTTTCTTTTACTTTCAAAACTTCTGCATATAGTTTCTGCCTTTCTCAAACAATAAAGAGATCATCGACCACACTGCCCTTCTGCCGATCAGATTGTTGGACTTCATTTCAGTCACTTTGCATTTGGCGACGTGTGTTGCTACCGGCAGCATCCGGCCACGATTGTGGAGACTGTTGCAATGTACCACCACATTTACTCTCTTGAAATTGACCTTGCTTGCAAACATCATTTCCAATAAAGACTGAGGTGCCGGGGTCGGTCAAAATACTGCTTGAAAAATAAAGAACCGTGGACACCAACCGACAAAGTATTCTTTCGTGAGTACAGATGGCCCTGAAAAGGGCCGTTCGTAAGTGGACGTAGACCAAGGGGGGTAGAACCTCCCGCCCATGGATGTAGACCGCCGAGTCACAAGGACGTGGCGGCTCTGTCTCTGTGGCACTGGCAGGGCTCCGTCCCTGCTGGCAGGTATACGTCGTGAAGTACTCTCTTGGCAAGCTTTCGGAAACCTTCCTTCATCAGGCCAAGTGTGTGAGAGGCTGGCGGGGACGGCTTAAATAGGGGATGGTACGCCGGTGTTAACACCAAGACCCAGAGACCTCATGCGACGCACGTGCAGGTCGTGAGAAGTTCACTTGTAGTGCGCCATGAACCCGAGATCTCTGATGAGTCCGGCGTGGTGCGTGCTGAACAGTCTGATGAACTTCTGTTCAGCGACCCTGCGTCGTCGAGTGTCGTGCAATCCACCCGCTAGCACGCTAACCATCATATCTCCTGCTGAGTGGCCCGGCAAACTAAAGTGCTCCGCCACTGGTAGAGGTGACTGGTTCCTGATAGTCGCCCTGTGTCCATTAAAGGAAAAGTTCATTCCAATAAAGGAAAAGTGCCAATTTTTCGGTTTCTCCAGAAAACAAAAACAGCGATAAAAATATGTTCAGACTACATGCCTTGTTTGAAATACTTTCCCCCCCTTTTGTTGTTGAGAAGAGTGAAACTTTGTGTTAGAAGCCGATTTGTGAGCACGCGTTTGGCACTGAACGAGTACAGTTTGGGATTTGGTACGTTTATAGTGCATACTTTGGTTTAATTTGATCGGAAAACGTTTCATATATACCACTTATTTCGCAGTATGATTTTTTTATTCGTAAACATATCGTCAAATATTGTATCAGTAACACCTTCCGCTCCGCTATTTTCCTATAAAATCAATTGTTTCTGCCGATTTCGTACGAAGCACCCTAGTTTGAAGAGAAGTGCAGTCTGCACATATTTTCCCCTCAGTGTTTAAAGTTTCCGATAGTTCCATATGTGCCAGTAAGTCTTCCGTTATGTCATAGCCTTGACATCTGGATAACAAGACTGCGCTGCTGCAGATGTTGTTGCTGCTGCTGCTGCTCTTGTTGCTGCTGCTGCTGGTCCTGTTGCTGCTGCTGCTACGACCAGCATTACTACTACTACCACTACTACCACCAGCACCACTACCACCACCTCCGTCTCTACTACGACTACTGCTGCTGCCACCCCCACCACCACCACTACTACTACTACTACTACTACTACTACTACTACTACTACTACTACTACTACTACTACTACTACTACTACTACTACTACCACTGCTTCTACTACTATTACTACTACTGCTGCTGCTACTACTACTTTTAATTCCATTACATCATTACACCGACTAGTATTGCAGCAAATCTTTCTATAACTATTGAATCCTCTTATCTACTACTGAACACACAGCGAACAGTGTAGAAGTTTGTCGTTTGCTAAAATCAGGACAAATGCTAAGACAGAGACGAGTGAAATGGGAAATGAGACACATTGGAAATGCAGAAATTATCACAGAAAAACGAAAGTGTTTCAATTAGAACCAAACATTCTGGCACTGCCACGAATAAAAAATTACAAGGACATGTACACTTTACACATTTCGTGTCGATTGACTAATTCATCATGAGCGTCATGCAGGCGAAGTAAGACTGTGGTGGGCCCACAGCCTCTCCGCATTAGGATTGCACTCAGCAACGTGTGTACGCATCAGTGCGACCGGAAAAGCTGTCTCACTTGGAGTTAGCGATCATTTCGTGCACATGTGAAGTCTTTCAATGACACTTTTTCCTTGCTGAGCTGTCGAATAAATATTTGAGTAAGAGAGATTCCTGTGGTCATGTCACTTGTGTCTGCACTGCATCTCTGAAAGAAAGGGGGGAGTTTAAAGTCCTCTGGCCAGGTGTGCAAAGTAGTTTAGGGAGTCCGTCGGACTAAACAAGCCTCAATAATCATCACCACGGTGATGGTGGCCATTGGAGTCGATGAAGGAGGAATGCGTGCTCGCTCAGCTTTTCTGGTTTCTCCTAGTATGACTCAGCAGACCGATGCTGAGCTGTACACTGCAGGGCAGTGGGGACACTGGACTCTCTCTGCGGGGACGCTCTGAGCAGCAGCCTTTCTCTTTTCCTTGGTTCTCTCGGATGGACTCGGCCACTGTCTTCAAAGGAGGTGACTGCCTTCTTGGTGGATGCATGCCAGTATAATCTGTCGCTGGCGCAGCCATATTTACATATCATATAATCATAATTACATGATATACACACCACTTATATGTGCATCATGTATACATAGGAACAGATGGCGTTGGAGGCAATGAAGTCAGTGGCAGCATCTAAAAAGCAGGATCTGACAGCTAGGGCACCAAGCCGTGCCAGCCTGTAAGGGTTATATCAGGCAGCCTTGGCTCTGGGCTAGATGTAGGAATAGTCGGCATTAGCAGCAACAAGTCAGTAGCATTATACACTTTGACAACGAAAACTGCTACTGCTACTGTTGCTGCTGCTGTTCCTCCTGCTGCTGCTGCTACTGCTGTAAAGGTTGCTGCTGCTGTTGCTGCCGCTGTATAGGCTGCTGTTGCTACTGCTACTCCTGTTCTGCCTCCTCCTCCTGCTGCTGCTGCTCCTGTAAAGGTTGTTGCTGCTGCTGCTGCTGCTGGTGTTGTAGAGGTTGCTGCTGCTGTTGCTGCCGCTGTTTAGGCTGCTGCTGCTACTGTTGCTGCTGCTACTGGTGCTGTAAAGGTTGCTGCTGCTGTTGCTGCCGCTGTTTAGGCTGCTGCTGCTACTGGTGCTGCTGGTGCTGTAAAAGTTGTTGCTGCTGTTGCTGCCGCTGTTTAGGCTGCTGCTGCTGCTGCTCCTGGTGCTGTAAAGGTTGCTGCTGCTGTTGCTGCCGCTGTTTAGGCTGCTGATGCTACTGTTGATGTTGCTGCTGGTGCTGTAAATGCTGCTGCTGCTGTTGCTGTCGCTGTTTAGGCTGCTGTTGCTACTGCTGCTGCTGCTGCTGCTGCTGCTGGTGCTGTAAAGGTTGCTGCTGCTGTTTAGGCTGCTGTTGCTACTGTTGCTGCTGCTGCTGCTGCTGCTGTAAAGGTTGCTGCTGCTGCTGCTGATGCTATTTAGGCTGCTGCTGCTGCTACTGTTGCTGCTGCTGCTGTAAAGGTTGCTGCTGCTGTTGCTGACGCTGTTTAGGCTGCTGCTGCTACTGTTGCTGCTGCTGCTTCTGCCGGTGCTGAAAAGGTTGCTGCTGCTGTTGTTGCCGCTGTTTAGGCTGCTGCTGCTACTGTTGCTGCTGCTGCTAGTGCTGTAAAGGCTGCTGGTGCTGTTGCTGCCGCTGTATAGACTGCTGCTGATGCTGCTGCTGTCGTTACTACTGCTGTTGCTGCTGCTGCTGTTGTTTCTGCTGCTGTTCCTCCTCCTCCTCCTCCTGCTGCTGTAAAGGCTGCTGCCGCTACCGCTGCTGCGGCTGCTGTTCCTCCTCCTCCTCCTCCTCCTCCTCCTCCTCCTCCTCCTCCTCCTCCTCCTCCTCCTGCTGCTGCTATTTCTGCTGTTGTTTCTCCTCCTCCTCCTCCTCCTCCTCCTCCTCCTCCTCCTCCTCCTCCTCCTCCTCCTCCTCCTCCTCCTCCTCCTCCTCCTCCTCCTCCTCCTCCTCCTCTTCCTCCTCCTCCTCTTCCTCCTGCTGCTGCTGCTGCTGTTGTAAAGGCTACTGCTGCTACTGTTGCTGCTGCTGTTTCTCCTCCTCCTCCTCCTCCTGCTGTAAAGGCTACTGTTGCTGCTGCTGATCCTCCTCCTCCTCCTGATGCTACTGCTGCTGTTGCTGCTGCTGTTGCCACTGCTGCTGCTGCTGTTTTTCCTCCTCCTCCTCCTCCTCCTCCTCCTCCTCCTCCTCCTCCTCCTCCTCCTCCTCCAAGGCTGTTGCTGCTGTTGCTGTTATTACTGTTGCTACTGCTCCTGTATTCAAAACTGCTGTTGCTGCTAGCTCATTTATTTCGTCCAGCTGCTTTACTTTGGTTGCTGAAACTTCCATTTCTGCTCACCAGTACCAGCACCACCTCCCCTGCCACCTCTTGAACCACTACTATTCCTGCTTTTAGCACTCCTTCCACTGCTGCTGTTGCTGCTGCTGCAACAAACTACAACTACTGTTACCACCACCACTACCACAATTACAACTTCTACCATCACCACCATCATCACAGCTACCATAACTACTAATACTGGAGTGGTATTCTTGCACCATATGTTGGAGTTAAGTAGCCTTTTCAGGTTTAAGTTACAGGTTTAAGTTTAACCAAATGAAAGTTTTATTTATTCATGATACTACTACTACTACTTTTACTACTACTGCCGCTGCTGCTGCTGCCGCTGCTACTGCTGCTGCTGCTGCTGCTGCTGCTGCTACTACTACTGCAGCTACTACTACTACTACTACTACTACTGCTGCTGCTGCTGCTACCGCTCTGCTGCTGCTGTTGTTGCAGCTGCTACTATTGCTGCTGCTGCTCCTACTACCCCTACCGCTGCTGTTGCTGTCACGATTACAACTTATTGTACCACCACCATAACGTCCACCTGTGCTGTATCACTTATGTGCGAGTATTATTCTGTCTTTCATAACTTCTACGGAGTTTCTGCCATGAGCAATACTACACTGCAACTGCTGTTACTACATTCAGGACTTCACAACAACGACATATACGTTTACCCCCTACAGTAACATCAGTTTCTGCAGTCACCGCTACTCCCGCGGTCATGCAGTCGAGCAAAGACGTCATTAACTCACATTTTCTTTGCAAGAGCAGACCATTCAACGCCTACAAGTTGCCTCTATGCCTTTATGGCAAACGTTACAAGCTGTCACCACCATTAGCATCGCAATGATCAATGATGCTATTATTGGCACCAGCACCACTACCACCATCACCGTCACCAGCACCCACCACCACCACGACCACCAAAACCACCACCACGACCACCACCACGACCACCACCACCATTAAACCACAAATACCACCACCACAACCACCATTACACCACAAATACCACCATCTTACCACCACCACCATTACCCCTCAAATACCACCACCACCACCACCACCATTACACCACAAATACCACCACCACCACCACCATTACACCACAAATACCACCACCACAACCACCATTACACCACCAATACCACCATCTTACCACCACCACCATTACACCACAAATACCAACACCACAACCACCACAACCATTACACCACAAACACCACCACCACATCACCATTACATCACCAATACCACCATCTTACCACCACCACCATTACACCACAAATACCACCACCACCATTACACCACAAATACCACCGCCACCATTACACCACAAATACCACCACCATAACCACCACCACCACCATTACACCACAAATACCACCACCACCACCACCACCATTACACCAAAAATACCACCACCACCACCACCACCACCATTACACCACAAATACCACCACCACCACCATCATTACACCACAAATACCACCACAACCACCACCACCATCATTACACCACAAATATCACCACCACCACCACCACCACCATTACACCACAAATACCACAACCACCACCACCATTACACCACAAATACCACTACCACCACCACCACCATTACACCACAAATACCGCCACCACCACCACCACCACCATTACACCACAAATACCACCACCACCACCACCATTACACCACAAATACCACCACCACCATTACACCACAAATACCACCACCACCACCATTACACCACAAATACCACCACCACCATTACACCACAAATACCACCACCACCATTACACCACAAATACCACCACCACCACCACCATTACACCACAAATACCACCACCACCACCACCACCATTACACCACAAATACCACCACCACTACCACCATTACACCACAAATATCACCACCACCACCATTACACCACAAATACCACCACCGCCATCTCCACCACAAATACCACCACCACCATCTCCACCACAAATACCACCACCACCACCAGCATTACACCACAAATACCACCACCACTACCACCATTACACCACAAATATCACCACCACCATTCCACCACAAATACCACCACCACCACATTACACCACAATTACCACCACCACCACCACCAGCATTACACCACAATTACCACCACCACCACCATTACACCACAAATACCACCACCACCACCAGCATTACACCACAAATACCACCACCACCACCACCACCACCATTACACCACAAATACCACCACCACCATTCCACCACAAATACCACCACCACCAGCATTACACCACAAATACCACCACCACCACCACCAGCATTACACCACAAATACCACCACCACCACCACCATTACAACACAAATACCACCACCACCATTACACCACAAATACCACCACCACCACCAGCACCACCACCACCACCACCATTACACCACAAATACCACCACCACCACCATTACACCACAAATACCACCACCACCACCAGCATTACACCACAAATACCACCACCACCACCAGCATTACACCACAAATACCACCACCACCACCACCACCACCACCACCATCACCATTACACCACAAATACCACCACCACCACCACCACCATTACACCACAAATACCACCACCACCACCAGCATTACACCACAAATACCACCACCACCAGCAGCATTACACCACAAATACCACCACCACCACCATTACACCACAAATACCACCACCACCACCATTACACCACAAATACCACCACCACCACCACCATTACACCACAAATACCACCACCACCACCATTACACCACAAATACCACCACCACCACCAGCACCATTACACCACAAATACCATCACCACCACCATTACACCACAAATACCACCACCACCACCACCACCACCATTACACCACAAATACCACCACCACCACCATTACACCACAAATACCACCACCACCACCATTACACCACAAATACCACCACCACCACCACCACCATTACACCACAAATACCACCACCACCACCACCACCACCATTACACCACAAATACCACCACCACCACCATCACCATTACACCACAAATACCACCACCACCACCATTACACCACAAATACCACCACCACCACCACCACCATTACACCACAAATACCACCACCACCACCATTACACCACAAATACCACCACCACCACCACCATTACACCACAAATACCATCACCACCACCACCATTACACCACAAATACCACCACCACCACCAACAGCATTACACCACAAATACCACCACAACCACCACCAGCACCATTACACCACAAATACCACCACCACCACCATTACACCACAAATACCACCACCACCACCATTACACCACAAATACCACCACCACCACCATTACACCACAAATACCACCACCACCACCATTACACCACAAATACCACCACCACCACCATTACACCACAAATACCACCACCACCACCACCAGCATTACACCACAAATACCAACACCACCACCAGCATTACACCTCAAATACCACCACCACCACCACCATTACACCACAAATACCACCACCACCACCATTACACCACAAATACCACCACCACCACCATTACACCACAAATACCACCACCACCACCATTACACCACAAATACCACCACCACCACCATTACACCACAAATACCACCACCACCACCAGCATTACACCACAAATACCAACACCACCACCAGCATTACACCTCAAATACCACCACCACCACCACCATTACACCACAAATACCACCACCACCACCATTACACCACAAATACCACCACCACCACCATTACACCACAAATACCACCACCACCACCATTACACCACAAATACCACCACCACCACCATTACACCACAAATACCACCACCACCACCATTACACCACAAATACCACCACCACCACCAGCATTACACCACAAATACCACCACCACCACCACCATTACAACACAAATACCACCACCACCACCATTACACCACAAATACCACCACCACCACCACCACCACCATTACAACACAAATACCACCACCACCACCACCACCATTACACCACAAATACCACCACCACCACCATTACACCACAAATACCACCACCACCAGCATTACACCACAAATACCACCACCACCACCACCATTACACCACAAATACCACCACCACCACCACCATTACACCACAAATACCACCACCACCACCATTACACCACACATACCATCATCACCACAACCGTCATTACCACCACAGCCACCATCACCACAACCAGCACTATCACCACCACCACCACCATTACACCACAAATACCATCATCAAAAGAGTGTTCAGAGATATTTACGTACGTTTTCGCATGGGCATCACTGAATTGTACATCCATAAGCTAAGATATGTGACAGAAGAGATAGAAAAAGTATATCTTCTATGCAGAGAAAAGTATGAGACGGAGGAGCATTTCCTTCTCTGTTGCCCCACATTGTACGATTTAAGAGAGCACTATATAATTCCACATCTAGACCTAAATTGTCAAAACCCGGTGAAATATTTGTTGGCATCTAACCAAATGTACATCATAAGAGCGATAAGTACATATCTATACAGAGCCTTCAGGCGCAGACATGAAGCTCTGGGCCCGTATTCACAACGGCGATTTATCGGCGATTTATTTTAACTCCGATTTATCTCTAAACTCAGACGATTCCAACTGCCTGTTCCGCTCTCCCTTGGCTGGAAACCAGTATATATAGCAAAGCGCAACCTAGGATCCTCTGACGAGCGTACCTTATCTAACCGATCAAGATAACGCGGGGCTAGGGGATAAATCGAGTGTTAAAAAGATAAATCGCCGTTGTGAATACGGGCCCTGGACTCTACAGAGCACGACAGTTTTATTCTCGACTAATGTTTGGCTATATCTATGTGCATTTGCCCCTACATGTTAAATCAAGTTCGGGTGCCAGGCCCATAAAGGCAAGGCACAATTTATTCATTACCCTTGGGGGCATTAAATCAAAACATGTGAGGTGGCCTTATCAATAAACTTGTTCGTTCGTTCGTCGTTCGTTCGTACCATCACCACTGTCACCACTACCACTACTACAACCACCATCACCTCAACCAGCTCTATCACCACCACGACCACCATTACACCACAAATACCATCATCACTACCACTGTCACCACCACCACCATCACAACCACCATTACACCACAAATACCACCAACACGACCACCATTGCACCACAAATACCACCAACACGACCACCATTTCACCACAAATACAATCATCACTACCACTGTCACCACCACCACCATCACAACCACCATTACACCACAAATACCACCAACACGACCACCATTGCACCACAAATACCACCAACACGACCACCATTACATCACAAATACCACCAACACGACCACCATTACACCACAAATACCACCAACACGACCACCATTACACCACAAATACCACCAACACGACCACCATTGCACCACAAATACCACCAACACGACCACCATTACACCACAAATACCACCAACACGACCACCATTACACCACAAATACCACCAATACGACCACCATTACACCACAAATACCACCAACACGACCACCATTGAACCACAAATACCACCAACACGACCACCATTACACCACAAATACCACCAACACGACCACCATTACACCACAAATACCACCAACACGACCACCATTACACCACAAATACCACCAACACGACCACCATTGCACCACAAATACCACCAACACGACCACCATTACACCACAAATACCACCATCACTACCACTGCATCCACCGCGACATTAGCGACAACGGCTGCAACAAAGGCAACAAGAATATCGACGAGAACAACAAACGCGACTTCAAAAGAATCGTCCACAAATTCAATCACAACCACTACCACCATTAGAAGAACAAGTACCGCGGCACCACTCGCAAAAACAACTGCCACAAAAACAATTCTAGGTAAAGTATGATCCGAGCCAATGCAAAATGCATCGGCATCAAAGCGATGTTGAGTTCTTGCCTTCGAATGAGGATAATACTGATAGTGCAGCCTCTAAAAGAAGCAATTTTCGTAATCGTTTTTGATCGTGCAAGAAGACGAAAACAAACGTTAGTTGCCTGGTCTCACGGGAAAACTACGCAGCAGACTCTGTGAGTGCCGTGCCGATCGGATGTCAAGCAGGAATGAGATGAGGATAGAGGAAATAAAGACTGACAATAGGAGAAAATTACGTGAAAAAGAAAAATGGGTTTCCTCAAGAAAACTCCAACACGTCAGTGGACTGTGTGTACTGCCAATATTACAACATGCTACACGGAGCATGCTGGTAAGCACGCGCGTCCCGATATAGCGATACAAGAAAACTGTGGAAACGTGATCTTTCATAGCAGCATGTCCCGATATAGCGATACAAGAAAACTGTGGAAACGTGATCTTTCATAGCAGCACCGACGAGGAAAGGGATCGACGACGTGCTTGCTATTTCTCGCTACTCCGACTGGCGTCAGGCCAATCACCAGGTCAACAGGTCACCGCGCCCGCCCAGGCCAAACTTGCAGCAAGCGTGTTCTTCACATCCACAGGTAAACACAGAAGAACATAATAGGCGTTGATTTTACATGGAGCCTATTTACTCCAACGTTGTTGTGTAATCACTTTGTAGTTTGTCCCCCTGTCATTGGGACACCAGGTTGTTCTCTTTTGTGATTTGTATAGTTGTTTTTGTTTTTTACAGCACCATACATATGTACGTAGGTAAGTAGTTAGATAAGTCCTCCTGTTTAGCGTTAGACGCCATTCCAACAGAGGTGTTCGAGAGAGAGAGAGAGAGAGAGAGAGAGAGAGAGAGAGAGAGAGAGAGAGAGAGAGAGAGAGAGAGAGAGAGAGAGAGAGAGAGAGAATGTACTTTACCACAAAAATAATTGGCACTATATAGAAACGAAGAAACGATCGAGACCTGTACCACTTGGACCCGAAGTCGATTGCAGGCGCATTCCCTCAGCAACAGAACCTGGTAGAGAGATGGCTGAAGTGTTAGCGTTTTCGTCTCAGGAGGACATGTGTCAGCGGCTCTACACTTTATATGTTGACACTTATGCAACATCTAGAGGCTTGTTCAGAAGTACAAAGCGCTGCATGAGCGCTTCATGTTGGCAATTGAGCGCTCTTTGCCTCTCCTGAACACCTACAGATTTTGTGCAGCGCTTCACTTGTTAAAGGAGAGGTAAATCTTCTGCGCCCCATGTTGTGTTGAGAGACGCTAAGAAAGTGTTTTATTTGCCACATACATCGTTTATGCACGTGTAAATGTATTCTGCATGAATAAAGTCCACTACTGCGTCATCCTTACTTTCCATTACTCGCGCATACAGGGCGCTTGGGGCAAATAAAGCCCGTTCCAGTCCCAAAATGATGTTTCTGAGGGTTATTTTACGCATCGACGGCCAGTGCATGATCGAAGACGCCATTTTGAAAATGATTCAAAATCGTCTGAATCACCTCGGATCGGTGATGCAGAGCGCTGCTCAGCGCTGAGTGAATCACGCCCCAAAATTGCTGTTCAGGAGTGAATCACATGCAGCGCTGAGCAGCGCTTCGCATCGCTGCGCCTCCTGAACAAGCCTTAGGTGTTACAAGGCAGTTCTTACTGGCAGCGATCAAGATAGACAAGTCAGTTCTTACTGAAGAAGCACCCAGTGATCCCCCACGAATCGAGAGACAGCGGGAGTACTGTATTCAAAGCTAACATAAATGATAAATTATAAATGATTCAAATGAAGAGTAAAATAATGATAAAGAAAATATTGTAGACAGGGAACCTTCAGCGTTCATACAAATGCCTTTGTTATGCTTCTCGCTGTTGATGTGAAGACATGAATTTTGTATGTTACTGTGCGGAGACTGCTATGTCCTTTGATGTCGGCCAATCCAAGCATTCACATTCATAGATAGGCTGACGGGCCATTAAGGGGTATAGACTGAAGGGCCCTGAAGGGGTTTAGAAAAATCGGGGAGACCGTACCTCCGCTCCGTATGCCAGGCTTCGCGCGGTAAATATTATTTAAATTTTGTCACAAGAAGGATGCGTCTCTTTTTCCTGATCGACGTTTGTTCTTATAGCTGAATGAAAAAAATCTACGGTTTTTTCGATAACAGGAAACACAGTTACTGGACGCTGATCGTTAGACGCACTATAATAACCCACAAAACCGTGCGCAGAGGCAGAACCAATGTGCACACGCAGTGTGAGCGAGAGTGCTCGAGCTCCGATTTTTCCTAATTCACTTGTTGCTGGAGGTTGTAATAACAAGTGATAAATGTTCCCCCGAGGATAGACAATCGTCCCACGTGGCATTTAACTTCCGAAGTTTTCACGCCCGTTCTAAATTTTCTTAAAACAAGGCAAGTTTGTACGAAATTGCTCACATTTTCAAGGACAACT
>JAWQFJ010004172.1:27500-30000 GCA_034096865.1 Theodoxus fluviatilis
TTTTTGTGTAAGTGAACGTAGCGTTTTACCGTCACAGTGAATCCTATCAGTCCTCTTTGCAAGAGAGTTCTGGGTTCCTTCTTAGCTCTGTCACATAACTACAATGCCATCACGCGCAACAATAAATAGGCTCAGGGCTATACAATATTCTGCTGCCCTTGTTCTCCCCCTGTTCTATTAAAAAAAACTTATTCTTGCTCAGGCACGTCTTGAACCTATTATCACTGATAAGCTGAGATATTTCGCCAGGTTTTTAGCCTGGTGACTGGACAAACCCAGCATCACAATACCTTTTGTGAATCGCCTGTGCACCGTGCCCAGAGATCCAATAACCAGAACCACAACTCTCGTGTAACAACCCGCTTCATTGAGTGTGAGGCACAAAGGGATATATTTCTGGAATTTATGCTGGATAGCATTAGTCCACAAAAGTATCAAGAGGGTTGGCAATTTCAATGATGAAGGCTATGGAATTGAGGTGATCTAGCACGCACAGATCAGGTTTGCATGGACCTATCACTTGTGGGAAATTGGTTGGTTGAGGAGACGTAGATCACAACACCACAATCATTGTGACCACGATATTATGAAGAAAGTTGGAGAGACAAACATGAACACACTCAGTTTTATGTAAACACACGTGGCCTAGCGTTATCTATACTGACTTTCACGTGGATGACCCAAGTTCATTTTCCGGCAAATGCCATGGGCTTGTTTGTTTTTGTTTTGTTTTGGTTGGTTGGTTTTTAAATAGCCCTTGAGTTCTCACTAAGCTGTTTTCCTCCGGGGGGGGGGGGGGGGGGGGGGGATGCCCTTTCAACAAAACTTGACACCTGTGAGGAGGCCCCTACAAAGCAAGGGATACTGATTAAACGTACTACTATAGCAGCGTGGGTCCAAAACAATCCAAGCAGCACGGACCCTCTAAACCTGCTTGTTGACTGTTTGCGATCTAAATATTAACCTTGGACTCGAAAATGGACGCTCTTTCGGTCGAGACGCTCATCCACAACGGGCAGTGGCGAAAGGAATGCCGTGGGCGTGAAGAAACTACACGGGGGAGTTCCACCGTCCTCTGTAGCGACACTGCAATTCATACTGGTGCCTGGGTCACGCTGACCATGAACCTTCTTCCTCAGCGCTGAAACACAGCGGGGGTTTTCAACAGTCTGGAGTTTCGTTAGGTCTCGAGCGCTCGTGTGCTGTCGCTTGCGGCTAGCAATAACGGCTTTCCAAGCTGCTTGGATCCTTGCCTTCCATCCTAGGGCAAGGCGCTTAACCCACGTCGCCCGTTCCTACACAGGAGAAAAACCAGGTACTTGTGAGAGCAGTGATCGCGCACTGTGGTAGGATTGACGCATGTTTGCAGCGTTGAGGCAGCATAGGTCTGAAATACTCCCCAGGAAGCGGAGATTGTGTTGCTGCCAAACCACGTCGTCCCGACTGTCTCTTGCTGAGTTTGTCGTAAGGTTCCAGTGAAATATTGAACAGGTAACCCACTGATCAAGGGCGAAAGTAGAAGGCGATTTGAGACTTAACTATGCATAACCAGCATGCATATAAACCAAGACCTTTTGCCTTTACAAACGGGAAATGTACATTTGCAAAGCTAATGACAGCCAACATGAATTAGAAAGCACTTGGTGGGAGCTGAGACTAACATCGCTTGACATACGTTATGTGGAAACTTTCTTCCCAATGCTGAGGTGCGTGTGGTCTTATTCAGTTGAATATATATATATATATATATATATATATACACTTATACAGTTGTTGTTGCGTACCTGGGCTAAACACTCCCAAGATCACCCCGCCATTTGGCAGCCACACTCCGTCTTCAGGGGATTTGATCTCTGACTCCAGAGAATGTCAGTTGTTATGTTATGAGCTTACCACGACTGAAGATAATCCCCACATAACAGTACAACATAACCACATTTTGCTGTAGCATTGGTTTTTGGCTGGAGTCAACAAATAACAACAGTCTTTGCCCAAGGCAATTTATACAGTTATACATCCAGTTGTATTTGGATATGACTATAGAGCATTAGCTCCATTTATCGCAGTCGTGTATCTTACCTTCTGCTGCTTCCCAAGGAGAGCGTGAACTTTGAACTTTGAACATTCTTATCAAGGCCCATTGCAATTTACATTCATCAAACAGGAGACAGTAAACAATATCGGCTTTCACGTCATTGGAGGGTCAGTTGACCGAGCTGCCGTCCCATTCTGTAAACCCGAGTCAGTATTGACTCTGACACAGTTCGCAATGAATGCGCAATAGGCTTGACCTTTCGCATTACAGCCTTGCGCCAAAAATAGTTCGTTCTGATACTATTTCTCTCTCCACTTTTTACAGAAATCATTCAGATGTCAAAACTTGTTTCCATTTGAACACAAACATTTTATTGTGTCGAATAAACGCTCGTTTGTTGTCTCAACAAGAGTGAGTTAAGAGTTTTGTGCGAAATAGTTTTAGAACTACTTTAACGGCGTATGT
>JAWQFJ010004172.1:32500-40936 GCA_034096865.1 Theodoxus fluviatilis
CCCCTTCCGCCATCTTGTTTCCTCTCCCCATCTTTTCTCTACCTCCACCCCCTCTCTTCCCATTGCCCTTCCCTCTGCCCCCTGTCCAACCCACACTCCCACACTCCTACCCCCTTTCCTTAATTCCTTCCTGTTTTTATCTTTCTGCAGATTTGCAGACTGGATGGGGATATAACTTTGCTTGAAATTGAAAGTCTGCTCAGCTGCCTTGAACTTGAAGAAGGCGAAAATTAAAACTGTGGCGGAGAGACAAATGAAGAGGAGATATCGGGTTTTTTTCAAAAGAGAGAAGATCGAAGGGAAAGATATCGAAGAGTGATTAAGAAGAAAGAAAGGATAGAAGAATGGAAGCAAGAATGGGAGGAAGTAAAGAAGGAAAGAAAAGTAGAAAGTGAGGCAGGGCGAAAAGGATAACCAAAACAAACAGAAAGAAGAACCCAAAAGTAAAAATGAAAATAGTATGTTAAGGGAAAAACGAACTTTTGCAGTCTTTTTTTTTTTTTTTTTTTTTTTTGGGGGGGGTGGGGGGGGGGGGGGTTGGGGGGGGGGGGGCTTAAAGACTAGTTTATTTCAGAGCATCGTCCTTTTCAAAGTGTGAACACCTCAAAACACAGAAAACAACTTCCCTGCCACCGACGATGAGTGAAAGTCTGTTGTGCATCACGACAAACCTTGAAGAAATTCTGTCTCATGCAAGCAAGCCCATTATCAGTCTTGCCATAGCAAGTCCTGATACACTGTGGCTCCACACCCAAAACCGTAGGAACACCAGTATTCAGCCAAATGCTTCATGAATACTTTATTCTGTTTCACAAAACCTTTGTTGGGTACTGTGCACCGCAGTGCAGCCCTCTGGCTGGGAAATCATGGAAGAATGTTTAAGTCCCATCTCTGTTTAGCATTATAGAAAGGTGCTGGATATGCTACCCATTCAACATGTCTTGTTCACAGTTGTAGGATGTAATTGGGTGCAGGATCTCTCGGCCATTTAATCTCTTTCGTTTATAGTGGCGGATTCCCCTGTGTGTCGAGGGCAGAATAGACCCATTCTGTGAACCCAAGTCAATATTGACTCTGGCACAGTTAGCAATGATTGCATAATAGACTTGACCCTTCGCATTACAGCATTGCGTCAAAAATAGTTCGTTCTGATACTATTTTTTTCTCCACTTTTTACAGAAATCATTCAGATGTCAAACAAAACGTGTTTCCATTTCAACAAAAACATTTTATTTTATCGAATAAACGCTTGTTTATTGCCTCAACAAGAGTAAGATATGAGTTTTGTGCGAAATAGTCTGAGAACTACTTAACGGCGTATGTCAGGGAGCGGATCGGCTATCCCACAAGCCTCTCGTGTGACCTCCTCATGCATATTTTGGACGAAAACTTCAATCACGTGATGTCAACTGGGCTAGAGACACTTTCCCCAGTAGGCGAAGGACTTGCAAAACTGTACAATGAGAAATGGCGCAAGGCGAGATTCAAACATGACGCGTGGGAAAGGTTTAAGTGATACATAAGCACACACTTACACATGCACACACACACATGCACATCGAAAAACACGCTCACACACATACAATCGCACGCACACACACACACACACACACGCACGCGCGCGCGCACAACACATAAACACACCCACGCGCACGCTCGCACGCAAATACGCGCACACACACGCGCGCGCGGGCATACACGCACACACTCACCATCTGGGTTATTGAAAACACTTTTTTTATTCATCTGACTCTTTCCGGGAGTCCCACGATTACTTCAGGAGATAAGTATTTATCAAGATCGTTGATAATTCCACTATCCAAGAATAGGGCAAAAATAATGTAAAAAAGAAATAGAAAGAAGGTAAGACTCCTGGGAGGAGCTATGCCAACAGGACGGTCTTCAGAGGAAGAAAGAATGTGAAAAATAAATAGATTCAAATAAGCCCAAAATTTCCCCCCTCCCAGCCAACCCTCAGTGCTCTCCCCTCTTGCATGAGTATACGGTCAGCACCTCAGCCTCTACTCGCTTGTGGAGGGAGGGAGGGAGGGAGTAAGGGCTATGTAAGGCCATTAAGCACGATAATCACTAGAAGAATTCCAAGTAAGCGTAATTCAAGTCACGATGTCCCATTTATTCGCCTCTTACGAATCGCGCATAGGGAGACGCGGTGGGTCAATTTTTAACACCCCCATCCAACAGGGGGCTCGCTTGTTGAAATTCATGTCTCGAGATGGGCGAGCATGGTTTGGTTGGACGATAAAAAAATCTGGGTTTATCCTGACAATGTTATACTAGCTGCAACCCAGTGTCGTCAATTTCTCCACGCGTGTAATTCTGTCTGTGCGTGAATGATACTTGGTGAACAACTACGATGCACCTACCCCTCATTATGATTGCATTAGCTCTGGTTTAACGTTTACGACGTGCCAAAGCAAGTAGTATTTACAGGAATTTCCCTTCCCTTCCAACTTGTGTACATGAAATATAAATGATATACAACAGAGAAATAGTTTGAATGTATGACCAGGGACTCGAAATAAAGAGTTAATGATCAGGTGTGTGCGATTCGACACAAGAACGAACGGTAAAACGAACTACAAATTAAACAACGAATGAATGGATAGATTGATGAACGAATGAATGAAATGATTAAACAAACGAACGGATGAATTAATGAACGAACGATGGAATGAAAACGGATGAGTGAGAGTTAGAGGGAAAACCCGAACAGCTGGAGACAGAGCTGTTGGTGGGAGAAAGATTGAAGCGATCAGCGATATAAGGGAGGTAACTCCTGTCGTACTTTCACGGGGTGACTCGTTCACCTCTCTCCGTCAAAAACGAGAAATTTTACGATTCCTTACGTCGAGTAAAGGTTGAAAAAAGAAAAAAAACCCACCTAGATAAACTCTCTCTCTCTCTATCTCTCTCTCTCTCTCTCTCTCTCTCTCTCTCTCTCTCTCTCTCTCTCTCAGGATTGATTTGTTTAAACATAGCCTATCTTATTCTGACTTTTCTTGTCGAGCACCTGGACAAGACCTCACAGGCATATGGCATGGAGATCAGCGCCGAGAAGACCAAGGTGATAACGAACAACCCTCGGGTCTTCAAAATGGAAATCAAAGTGAAGGGCCAAAAACTGGAAGCTGTGAACAACTTCAAATACCTGGGATCTATTGTGACTGATGAAGGGTCCAAACCATAGATACTGTCCAGGATAGCACAAACAACAGCAGCATTGGCAAAGTTTAAGCCAATATGGCGTGACAGAAATATCACTCTCGCGTCGAAGATCAGGCTCATGCGCACGCTGGGCATCTCCGTATTCTTGTATGCATGCGAGTTCTGGACACTCACATCTGAACTACAGAGACGGATACAAGCCCTTGAAATGAGATGCTACCGCACGAATCTGAACATCTCATATAAAGACCATGTCACGAATGAGGAAGTCAGCAACAGGATCAGGAAAGCATTTGGACAGTACGAAGACCTGCTCTCAATCGTGAAAAGCAGAAAGCTGAAGTGGTACGGTCACGTGTCAAGAGGCAGTGGGCTGGCCAAGACCATCCTGCAAGGTACCGTACCAGGTGGGAGAAGGAGAGACAGGCAGAGAAAGAGGTGGGAAGACAACATCAAAGAGTGGACAGACTTGACCTTTGCTGACTCACAGCGAGCTGCAGAGGTTAGAGATCGATGAAGGAAGATTGTCCGAAAGTCATCACTGGTGCCTCAACAACCCATCTCAGGGTTAAGAGACTGAACTGAACTGATCTTATTTAGGGGCTACTATGTGGAACACACTATCCAATTCTCTAAAAATTGCGAAATCTTTAGAGAAATTTAAATTGAAACTACATACTTTTCTTATGCAGTCATCCTAGATACTTTCTTCTTATTCTAAATTCCTTTGTGGCTATTTTCAACGTGGTATTTCGTTACCATGAATTGATTGTAACATATGTTAATGTGTGAATTTTGTGTGAGATAAAGGGTGGGTGGGTGGGTAGGGGTGGGGGATGGGATTGGATTTTTTTTTTCTTGTTTTAACAAGGGCTGGATGTAAGATAGGCAGTTATGCCTAATTCATGTATTTTCCTTGACAAATAAAGTTTAATCAAGTTTAATCTCTCTCTCTCTCTCTCTCTCTCTCTCTCTCTCTCTCTCTCTCTCTAGCTGCTCTTTTACTTCTGACTAGGTCATTGAGAAGAATTTCACAGGTAACACCGGATGTGTATTTTAAACTGTTTGATGCACAGATCCAACCGATTCTTTTGTATGGGGCTGAAATTTGGGGAATGATTGTCGCACGGTAGAAAGTGTACATCTACATGCTCTGAAAAGCTTCCTTAATGTTTCTTCACGAACCCCTAATGATATGGTCTATGGGGACATTGGGCGTTTCCCTCTGTCTGTCATGAAAGAAACAGTCGGTTGCTTGTCTTCTACTCTTCTTTTCAATGCAAAATTACGCAGTGTCAAGTACTGGCTTAAAATTTTGAAAATGGACGAAAGTAGGTTACTCTTCAGAGCATATCAGATGATGCTGTGAACATCAAATAATGAGGATTTTTGGGCAAACAAAATAAATAAGAAACTGGTAGAATGTGATTGTGAAATCGTATGGTCAAACCAGCGGATTGCCAACGAAAAAGCTTTTCTGAGAAACATCAGAGGAAAACTCATTAGGAGATTTTATACTGACTGAGAAATGCGAGTTAGGAACAGTAGTAGATGCTCCTTCTATAGACTATTCAAAATATCAATTAGAACTGAACAGTACCTCTATGACATAGATAAAAAAAGTATTTAGAGATATACACATACGTTTTAGGATGGGAATTACAGATTTGTTCACTCATAAATACAAAAATGTGACCCTTTTCTTGAAATCAGTCTTAACTCGCAACCGGCACAGCTGTGGTACACATGAATAACAGTGGTGAGGGTCAACCTGGGTGAAATTGAGATTTGGTGAGCAGTGAATTCTTCAAACATTTTTCTATCATTTGGTATCGTTTTGTTTTATCAAAGGTGATTGTAAGTGGGTGAAATAATTAAATACAGTTAATTATAGTTATCAATTATGATCATAAACACGCCCAAATCGACCATTTTTGAGCAAACAGAAACACCCTTAACCCTTGCAGAACCCCTACATATCGTATGTGTACAGAACCGGCTGCGGCTGGACTTTCGCGCGCTTTGCTTTCCGTGTGTATTTGACACACTGTGAGCCAGCCAGCCTCAGAAAATGTGACGTAAACAATCATTTGATTCTAACCAATGAGGAGCGAAGTTCCTCCAGCTACAGCCAATCAAGCAAGGGTACGCGCTGCCCTATTGGATGAGAGCTGTCACGAGGTAGCTTCTTCCGGGCGAAGCGAAGATTTCTTTCCGTTTGGTTGCTTTCATTGAAAAAGAAACATGGATAAAAATGTGCGAATTGCTTCTCTGTTAAACACGTGTAGATCAGGTAATATGCCTGCTGCTAATCAGAAAGAAATGAGTGAACTGATTACAGAGTATTTTGTTTCCAATTCGTTGGATGATTCTATGAGTGATGATTGTGAATCAGGGTGTGAAACATCACCGTCAGAGAGGGAGGAGGAAGAAAGTGATGGAGAAATCGACGCTCCCTTGGTTAATGTAGAAACTATTCAAGATGAAGGACATTGTGACACTGCCATGGATGTTGACACTGTGCCTGGTGATGAGGGATTACTGGGCCTTGTCAGAGTTCGATCTTGCAAGGTCAATGGCCACGGATTCAAGCAGATCAAAGTGCCGCCACCAGCATCGGAGGACACGTCGTGGATGCATCACTCAGTTTTCTCCTGAGGAAATTGTCGCTTTGAGGTTGTCAATTCAAGACATGGATAGAGGTAGACCTAAATCCTCGATTTTTCTAATCTTTGTATTCAGTAGTATCATTGTTGCAAGTTTTAAACTCTTTGGTACTGGTACTTGGTCATAATTTTAGCTAAAATTTACTGTAAATTGCAGTTCCCTGAGTTTCATGTGTCTTTATCTACTGTTTTGTTTGTTGTAGATGCTAAAAATGAATGATTCTTGGTATTCTATCATCCTGCATGAGAAATGGACCCATGCTTTGTATGTTCTGACCATATATATGTATGCTGTAAGATAACCAATTTGAGGCACAGTTAAAAACTGTATTGAGGTTGATTGTTAAATAAATTGATGTGTTTAGATAGTAACATTCTGATTTTATTTCCTCCTTTTCCAAGGTTAGCGTCTCTCCTTTCTTGTCGACTTGTGTATGTTTCCTTGCTGTCCTCTCCTATTATGCCAGACTTATTCATATGGAATACAAACTTATTTTACCTACACCTAAATTTTAGATTGTGTTTCAGAGTAAGAAAACAACAACAAAAATAGACTTCTTCTGTAAAAAAAAATAAAACGGTTTTTTCCGCAAGAATACTTGCAGGAGACTTTGCTTTATACATTTTAAACCATTTTAACCACATAATTTGCTAAATTCAAAGTATTGAGTACATTTCAGCCATTGTGTGACGTTCACCCCTTTTGTCATTGTTTGTTTGTTTGTTTGTTTGTTTGTTGTTGTTGTGGTGGTGGTTTTTTGTTTGTTTTTTGTGGGTTTTTTTTTTTTTTTTTTTTTTTGGGGGGGGGGGGGGGATGCACGATCACTTAAATCAACACATCATTACACTTATGGATTAAAATGTGCTGAGATGCCTTCCCAAACTTTTGGCAAAAAATAAAAAAGATTGGGTAATTCTAAGATCCTGTTACTGAGGAGAAATTGTGGGACAGTGTACACAAACTTCTAAGTCTGTTTTCTCTGAAAGGCTTGCGATGGAGGTGTTGACTTCAAACAACCATAACTTCTACAATTTTTGAGCTACGACAATCATTCTGGTATAAAAATAATCAGCAAACATTGTTGTATTTGGAAATGTAATAATCTCAAACACTTCAAAATCTACCTTAATTAAGACTGATTGGGTGGTGCTGGGTCACACATACGTGACAGATGATGGCTTTAATTTGTGTCCGCTCTGCAGAGAGCGAGAAGAAACAGAGACTCATTTTCTTCTCTATTGCCCTACATTACACGATTTAAGGAAGCGTTTCTTATTTGTTTCTGTAGATTTCAATGTCGATCCGGTAACATCCTTAATCTCCTGTAAACAAATAAGGACCATAAGATCATTTATCATGTTTTTATATAATGCATTTAAACGTAGACAAGATGCGCTTGAGTCTGCGGAGCGGGACAGCTTTTATATCTGCTAGATAAATTTCTCTTGAGTGTATTGACATGTATTGACACTGTGCACTTGAAATATATTGACACTGTATACTTGAAATATGTTGACATGTACCGACACTGTACACTTGAAAGGGGCCGGTGGCCTATTCAATAAATTTATTCGTTCGTTCGTTCGTTCTCTCTCTCTCTCTCTATCTTTCTCTCTCTCTCTCTCTCTATCTCTCTCTCACACACACACACACACACACACACACACACACACACACACATACACACACACACACACGCTGGTATTAGTAGGCAACTTAACATATGCAGTTTAATAAAAAGAAGATAAAAAATAACGACATCATAGGAAACTGTGAGGTTTTGATCTCTGGATCACTAACTTTTCTATCAAGGGAAGCAACTCCATCGGGAGAAATTACACCCAAGGTTACCTCCCTTGCTCTCGCATCAATAGTATCACCAGCCGCTGTAGATTTTTCAGTAGGCTGTAATATTGGCATGTTACACAGAAGATTAGTGGTATAGGAAAGAAAACTGTGTATGTAGGGGTGTTGCTTTCAAAGTGGGATAATATAAGAAAATTGGATAAGGAGATCAGGAAGGGTGAGGGAAGATGATATGAAAATCTGTTTCTGACGGCCAAACTTCTGTACAAAACATTGACATGGCAATTTCCATCCTTAATGTTCTCACGCTTAGGCGATACACGTCTTCGTTCATTCTATACATGTTCATTTAATCTTTATCATATAATGGTCTACACGTAAGCGTTTTGTGAATCGTTACTGTATTATGCTGCAAATATATGGAACTCTCCACCTATTTCTGTCAAAGATTAATCGATTCTTCAGTCATTAAAATGCATTTAAAACTCTAACTCAAAAACAATATTGAGAGGAGACGGGGAAGGGTGGGAATGGACGGGGGTGAAAGAAAACGCGATGGAATGAACGATTTAGAGAGAAATGAACAGCGAACGAGCGAGCGTGCGAGAGAGAAAGAGAGAGACAGACAGAGAGAGACAGAGAGAGGGACACAGAGAGAGAGAGAGACAGAGAGAGAGAGAGAGAGACAGAGAGAGAGAGAGAGAGAGACAGAGAGCGAGAGAGAGAGAGAGAGAGAGAGAACGAACGAACGAACGAACGAACGAATTTATTTCAGAG